>VDFB02320347.1:0-85546 GCA_007258455.2 Sequoia sempervirens | reverse complement strand
AAAGTTGATCTTAGTACCTGAGTCCATCCTGGAGTACAGGGAGAGACAGTTGCGTCGGAGGACTATCAGGGAATATCTGGTAAAATGGAGAGATTTGCCGGTTGAGGATGCGACATGGGAGAGCGAGGAGATTTTGCAGCATCCGGCATTGAGATTGCTTGAGGACAAGCAATTTCAGGAGGGGCGGACTGTCATGTCCCCTTCTCAGTGACATCTCTCAGAGGACGGGATTGGCCTATCACACGACCCTCGTAGGCCGATAGACTGGATAGAGGGTCACTTCGGAGCTTGGCTCAGCTTCAGTCAGTGGAGTTTGATCAGTTGTCTTTTGTTCTGGCTCGATCGGAGACTATTTGCAGAATTGCTCTTTTTAGCAGTTCCTGGCAGGCAGTGTGGGACCACTGCTATTTTTAGCAGTTTGGCTGTGGCGGCATCAGGAATCACTTCAGAGTTCGTCAGCATCAGACGGATCAGTCATCGGGTTAGAAACGAGGAAGATATTAATATTTGATCGTATTGATTAAATATTAATTAATTAATGTTTATAATAGAAAGTTATAATTTTAAATTATAACTTAAGTGATTACCTTGAAGGGTGCGCCCATCATCAGAAGGGGCCAAAAGTGACTATTAAAATATTATAAAATATTTGACGGAGAACTATGGAGAAATTAAAGAATTAAAAGTCAAATATCATTTAAAACCCTATTATGGTGGAAATCGCACTTTTGTGAAAGATAAAGGGTTTTGCATTGGTAATTGTGCAATTATGTGATTATTGAGTTTTGAGAAACTGATCAAATTGATCTGAGCCTGAGACTTTAGGGTTTCGTGTTCGACTTCCTTGGGGAACGAGCCATCTCCAGCGGAAAGCAATTCAGAGAGTGTGCAATATCACTTGATCTATTGCCTACAGAGGTTTTCTTATTCAGAGAAAACTACAGAGCTTCAGAGATTGTTTATTGACAAAGATTCTTCAGAGTTTTTCATCCAGACAATATTTATTCATCAAGGCGCCCATCTCAGAGACACAAACATTGATATTGGGAGAAGTCCGTACAACATTCATTGCTGATCTGACAGGCCGTACATTTCTGTCAGGCCGTACCAGCAATAAAAGACGTGCTCCTTGTCTTGACTCATACGCCTATCTTCAGAGCTCAGTCATTCACCATCTGGAGGCGCTGGGGGTTGCTAGACACATTGGGGATCATCAGACTGGAGAAAGACCAAGCATTTATTACAGCCGTACAATTCTGTACCTTTCAGCTGTGACAGAAACTACCAGGTTTTTTTCAATAAAATTCATTCTTTTACTTTGCATGTTTCAAAAATCTCATTGTACTGTTTCCAGTTGATGAAATAAAAGAGACGCCTTCATCCTAGCTTGTATTTGCTACCATATTGAAGATCTAGCAATTTTTTAAGAATTTATTATTATTTTCTGTAAAAGCCGTACTATTCATTATTGCATTAAAAATCCAAAATTTGCAAAAAAATCACAAAAACCCAAAATCGTCAGAAAAACTCAAAAACACAGTCAGATTCAGTGTCAAGGGGAAACTGGGGTTTCTACATTGATACTCTCTTGCAATCCAAAATATGTCAAACATATAAGGCACACTTCCCAACAATAATTTCCTTGATGATTTTATCAATCAACAACTAGGAATCGGTTTGAATTCAAAGGTACTTCAAGCTATCACAAGCTCCAATCATCCTATGCCCAATTAAGAAATATTGCTTCTTCATCTCTTTTTAGTCATCAAAGATCACCATGGCTTTGCACTTGTCAATACCGCTTTGTATGACCCACTTGACAACCCACTCACGCATGTTCTACAACATTTGCTTAACCTTGTTTACTATTTTGCTAGCAAGAGAAGTGTTGATGTGTTTTTTGTGACTGCACCAACACTGTAATGTCCCCTTCTCAATAGCACTTCTGGAGTTCACTTAGCCTTTTAATTCCCGAGGCTAATGTTGAATTAGAGGGAATCATTTATTTAATCGCTTAATTTTTACCTGAGTTTTAAAGTAATCTTTTATGGTGAAATTGAGTGATTAATTAAATCATTTAATAAAGTTATTTGGTAAATGGTGCATAAAGTGACTTATGAAATATTTAATTACTTGGCTTTGTAAAAGTCACTTTATTGTTGTTGGGAAAAATTAAAAGATGAGGGAGTTTATTCTTTTCAGGTCTCTTGGGAAAGAAATGAGAAAAAGGGAAAAAGGGAAAAAGGGAGACCATTCGCACCACACAAGATATACACTAATCTTCATGAAGAAGCTCAAACCTCCTGGTTTTTGAGTGGTGAAACCCTAGCCGCCACTTTTTCGGGTGTGAAATAACACTCCTAGCTTGGCATAGTTCAGATTTTTGTAAGGGAAAAGAAAGGCAACCTACGTCAGATTTCGCATTCAGTGATTACACCATTTTGAGACTACATTGGGACGAATTTGGGAGGAGTTACAAGCTGGTTGGAGGCGTGGGCCATTGTGGAGACTCTAGGCGCACCAAATGCAAGAATCCCGAGTCATATTCGAGCTGTGTTTTCAGAAAACGGGATGAATGTGGAAAAAAAACGCGACTCCAAGAGAAAACGCGTTTCTATCCTCTCAAATCGTGGTCGTGACTGCTGATAAAAGGGATTATTTATGACGTCTCAGGGTTAGAATGCTGGATGCTTTGCTCAAGAAGAGAAACGGCTGTTGAGAAGGCATTTGTTGCTGCTGCAAGCTTTCTGGGCAATTTCCTGGTCATCACGAACTTCCTCCAGTCTGAGATAAGCACGAATCAGGTTCCATTACTCAGTTTCTTGTCATTGTAACTCATTCTAGTTGCTGGGTAAAATATCAATGTAACCTTTGCACATTAAAGTCATTACTTTGGTGTCATTTTATCATTGTCTTAGAGCAACTGGTGAATGCATTGGTCTGAGATTATTTTACTATCATATTAGCAATATGTATGCTGTAATAGAATGTATATCTGCTCTGCCATTATGGTTCAGTCATGGTTAATTTGCTGCCGGTTGTAATCAGTCACATTAGAAATGGAAGTATGAGGGTTTAGAGTTTTCCACCAAATTGCTTGATAAAATGCATAAACTGCTGTAGGTGCATATTTTCAGGTTCAGTCATTTTAATGCTTAATGAGTTACAAAATATCTTGCATTTGTATCTTCAATGTAGTTTAGTCATTTGAATGCTTTCTTAGGAGTCATGTTAGTGACTGCAATCATCTTATGCAAACAAACACCAAAGCAATCAAGAAAACAGCAAGTACAGAATTGAAAATCACCTTTGACAGCATATACACGGGCTCTCTTCAAACCAAATGAATAATCAGAAATTATAATAGCGAATGGACATCTCTTGAATCAGTAGCTGGTAAAATAAAATTCCAAGGGAATAATACAAAAAAATTAGAGCAGTTTGGGCCAGCTCCTTACAGTGGTATCAGAGCCAGCTTCCTGCCTGCCTGTGTGGTAGTGGGATGTTATGAATCTGGATAACCGAGAATATATAACATACAGAAGAGAAAGGAGAAGAGGTGTTGGTCCTTTTGATACCGATTCATCATCTGAAGAAGATATCATGGGTGATAGGCATGACATACCCGAGGGCAGCACTCAACAGATCCTTAATGACCTAGCTAGAGGTCAACAGATAGCTCAGCTCTTAACCCAGCTCTTGGGTGATAGAAATACTGGTAACAATGGGACAAACGGTCATGATAACAATGTAGAGGCCAGCAACACCAATTTACCAGCACATAACCATACTAGGACAGCTAGTAGGGTGACTCTGAGGCCTCTCATGCCTCAATTCTTGGGAGGACAGCCTGCTGGAAATCAAGAGCAGCAAGCACAAGGAGAGGGATTCACAGATTATTTGAGAGGATATCAATCGTTGGGAGATGAATTTCATGCCGCCATGTCATTGGCTGATTTTTGCACCATCAAGTATCGGAATAGACCTAGAAACAACAATAGAGGGCAGCAAAACCAGGATCTACAACGTAAGGTTGGAAAACTAACGATTCCTTCCTTTGACGGGTCTAGTAAATGCATAGCCAGAGCGTGGGTACAAAAGTTGGACACTTATTTCTAGCTAAACCCCATGTTGGAGACAGAGGCTATTAAGTATGCTACGCTACACTTGGATGGTGAGGCACATGAGTGGTGGTATCATGGGCTTGTCACTTTAGGGCATGCCAATATCACCTCCTATTTGGAGTTCACACAGAAAATTATAGACAGATTTGATCAGAGGGATCCAGAGCTTCATTTCCGGGAGTTAGCACAGCTTAAACAAAGCGGATCAGTAGACACATATATCTCAGAGTTTCAGCGATTGGCAGTTATGGTGACAGATATTTCAGAGCAGAGGCTGGTTATGCTCTTTATTGAGGGTCTATCCGAACCACTTCGGGGTTGGATTAAGGCTTTCAAATCCGATTCCCTACAGGATGCGATCACTAGGGCGAGAGACATGGAGTTCTCCACACCTGACAACAAAATCTCTTCTAAACCTTTTGTTCCTCAGAAGAACAAGAGCAAAAAGCCTTTTCAGAAAAAGGGAAACAAGAAAAGTGATCCAGATGAGGAGTATCGCAAGGAATGCAAAATTAAGGGAATTTGTTACCATTGCAAGGAACGTTGGGAGCCAGGTCACCGTTGCCTAGGAAAAGGCAAGGCTCACCTTATCGAGGTTGTGACCGAGGATGAGAGCAGTGATGACGAGCCTTCTCAGCATAATGATGATAGTAGTTCAGATGAGGAGCAGCCTCAAGGAGAGGGTAAGGGTGGTATCATTGCTACCTTATCAGGCACTCCTAGATTCAACTCTTATAGAGTTAGAGGAGTTTTATAGGGACATCGCGTATGTGTGTTGATTGATAGTGGGGCAACCCACAACTTTATTGATGCAGCCCTAGTTGAGAAACATATGCTACCCGCAGAGGACTTTGAGGGATTTAATGTGATGGTGGCAGATGGCTATAAATTGAGGTGCACTCGGAGGATCCCACAATTGCCTATTACATTGGGTAATTACACAGCCACAGATGATTTTTATGTGGTGGATTTGGGTGACACTCATGCTATACTTGGGATTTAGTGGTTACACTCATTAGGGAAATATTCTCAGAACTTTCAGACCATGGAACTCAAGTTCAGGACAACAGAGGGGTAGCGAGTGGTGCTTAGAGGCATGACTAATGCATCAGCCAAGGTTGTGTCTGCTAGACGCATGGAGAGCATTTTTCGGCATGATGACTTAGCTTGGGCAGCAGAGTGTTTGATCACCACCAAAGAGTCTTCAGATTCAGGGCAGCCATATCATGTTGACATTTAGGAGCTATTGGGTAAACATGATAGGGTTTTTGGAGAGATACCTCCAGGGTGACCGCCTGATCGTGGTTTTGAGCATACCATTGAGCTTGAGGAGGGGGCCAAACCAGTGATCACTACCCCCTATCGTCATCCTAAGAAATTCAAGGATGAGATCGAGAAAGCAATCAAAGAATTGCTTGAGATGGGACACATTAGACCGAGCTCCAGTCCATTCGCTTCTTCTGTGGTCTTGGTGAAGAAGAAGGATGGAACCATGCGGATGTGCATCGATTACCGGGCTCTTAATAAGAAAACCATCAAGAACAGGTACCCTATACCCAGGATAGATGAGCTGTTGGATGAACTTCATGGGGCAGTGTATTTCTCGAAGATTGATCTTCGTTCAGGGTATCATCAGATAAGGGTTAGAGAGCAGGACATACACAAAACAGCATTTCGTTGTCATTATGGGCACTATGAGTTCTTGGTCATGCCATTTGGTTTGACAAATGCACCTGCCACATTTCAGTCCTGCATGAATCATTTATTCAATAAGTAGTTGCGTAAATTCTTATTGGTGTTCTTTGATGACTTGCTCATTTATAGTCGGACTTGGAAGGAGCACTTGAGACATCTTGACGAGGTCTTCAGTATCATGGAGGAGCAGTCACTCTACGCTAAGGCTTCAAAATGCGAATTTGGCCTTAGAGAGATATTGTATTTGGGGCATGTGATCAGTGCAAAGGGAGTACAGGTCCATCAGGAAAAGATACAGGCGATACTCGATTGGCCACCACCTAGGACACTCACAGAGCTGCGAGGCTTCTTTGGATTGTGCAGTTACTATAGGCAGTTTGTGAGGGGATTTTCATAGTTGGGAGCACCTTTGACAGATTTGACAAAGAAAGGTGCATTTAGTTGGTCAGAGGATGCACAACGAGCTTTTGATAAGCTCAAGCAGGTGATGAGTAGTTGCCCAGTATTGGCGCTTCCATATTTCACACAGCCATTTGTTTTGGAGTGTGATGCTTCAGGTGAAGGCATAGGAGCAGTGTTGATGCAAAACAGACACCCCATAGCTTTTGAGAGCCATAAGTTGAGGGGACCAGAGAGACTATACTCCGTCTATGATAAGGAGATGCTCGCCATTATGCATGCCTTAGCGAAATTTAGACAGTACTTAGTTGGAGGGAGGTTTGTGGTGAGGACTGACCACAACAGTCTCAGATACTTCTTGGAGCAGAGGGATTTGAATGAGAGGCAGCAGAAGTGGGTCAGCAGGATACAAGCATATGACTTTGATATAGAGTATGTGAAGGGAAAGAAGAATGTTGTGGCAGACGCCCTCTCCAGGAGACCTTCAGCTTGCTCACTTTCAGAGATTTCCGCAGATTGGAAGTCCCTCTTGTTGGTAGAGTACTCCAAGAATAAGTTTACCTGTGAGTTGATGGATGGGTTGATTCAGGATGACAGGTACAGAGTGGTGGACGATGTGATTTATTACAAGGATAGGATTTACTTGGTGCTAGAATCTAGATTGAAGGAGAAGATATTGCAGGCTTCTCATGACACTCCCTTAGCCGGCCATCAGGGCTATTTCAAAACTTACAGACAGGACAGAGAGAGGTTTACATGGAAGGGCCTCAAGGATGATGTATTGAGACACGTCAAGGAGTGTGTGACTTGTCAGCAGAACAAGTCAGAGCACACGCATCCAGCCGGATTGCTACAGCCGTTACCTATCCCAGAGCAGAAATGGGAGAGCATTTATGTGGACTTCATCACAGGTCTACCTAAGGTGCACGGGAGAGATAGTATCTTTGTGGTGGTGGATCGGTTGACAAAGTACACTCACTTCTTTGCCATTCCGACTAAGTACAAGGCACCACAGGTGGCCGAGTTATTTTTTAGGGAGATCTTTAGATTGCATGGGCTACCCCAGAATATAGTCAGTGACAGGGATAGTAGATTCATGAGTGCTTTCTAGCAGGAGTTGTTTAGGTTGGCAGGTACGGAGTTGACTCCGAGCATGAGTTATCACCCTCAGACAGATGGACAGACAGAAATTGTAAACAAATGGGTTGAGGGGTACTTGCGCAACTACATTGCAGGGCATCAACGGGCATGGGTCAAGTGGTTGCACTTGGGCGAGTATTGTTATAACACCACTTATCATATGTCCATTGGGATGAGTCCTTTCAGAGCTTTGAACGGTTACGATGCACCTTCATTTATGGAGATGGCTTTTGGTGACAGCAGGGCTCCCAAAGCCAAGGATTGGATTCAGGAGAGTCAGGATATCTTGAGAGCACTCAAGGATAACCTACAGGTGGCACAAAATCAGCAAAAGACATATGCTGACAAACGCAGGGTTGAGCGCAGTTTTGAGGTTGGAGATCTTGTATACCTTTGCTTACAACCCTACAGACAGTCTTCTCTTAAGAAGAGCGGGGCCGAGAAGCTCAAGCCCAGATTTTATGGACCATACAGGATTACTAGGAGGGTTGGAGAGGTGGCATATGAGTTGGAACTGCCTGAGAGCAGTAAGATTCACAATGTATTTCATGTTTCGTGCCTCAAGAAGGCATTGGGTCAGCAAGCTACTTCTTCTTCAGAGCTTCCACCATTGGATGAGGAGGGACATTTGGTCCTAGTCCCTGAGGAGATTGTAGACACACGTGAGAGGAGGTTGAGAAACAAGGTGGTGAAGGAGTATTTGGTGAGATGGAAAGATTTACCAGCCGAGGATGCCACATGGGAGCATGAGCAGATTCTACAACACCCGAGCTTGCAATTGCTTGAGGACAAGCAATTTCGAGAAGGGAGGACTGTAATGTCCCCTTCTCAATAGCACTTCTGGAGTTCACTTAGCCTTTTAATTCCCGAGGCTAATGTTGAATTAGAGGGAATCATTTATTTAATTGCTTAATTTTTACCTGAGTTTCAAAGTAATCTTTTATGGTGAAATTGAGTGATTAATTAAATCATTTAATAAAGTTATTTGGTAAATGGTGCATAAAGTGACTTATGAAATATTTAATTACTTGGCTTTGTAAAAGTCACTTTATTGTTGTTGGGAAAAATTAAAAGATGAGGGAGTTTATTCTTTTCGGGTCTCTTGGGAAAGAAATGAGAAAAAGGGAAAAAGGGAGACCATTCGCACCACACAAGATATACACTAATCTTCATGAAGAAGCTCGAACCTCCTGGTTTTTGAGTGGTGAAACCCTAGCCGCCACTATTTTGGGTGTGAAATAACACTCCTAGCTTGGCATAGTTCAGATTTTTGTAAGGGAAAAGAAAGGCAACCTACGTCAGATTTCGCATTCAGTGATTACACCATTTTGAGACTACATTGGGACGAATTTGGGAGGAGTTACAAGCTGGTTGGAGGCGTGGGCCATTGTGGAGACTCTAGGCGCACCAAATGCAAGCATCCTGAGTCATATTCGAGCTGTGTTTTCAGAAAACGGGATGAATGTGGGAAAAAAAACGCGACTCCAAGAGAAAACGCGTTTCTATCCTCTCAAATCGTGGTCGTGACTGCTGATAAAAGGGATTATTTATGACGTCTCAGGGTTAGAATGCTGGATGTTTTGCTCAAGAAGAGAAACGGCTGTTGAGAAGGCATTTGTTGCTGCTGCAAGCTTTCTGGGCGATTTCCTGGTCATCACGAACTTCCTCCAGTCTGAGATAAGCACGAATCAGGTTCCATTACTCAGTTTCTTGCCATTGTAACTCATTCTAGTTGCTGGGTAAAATATCAATGTAACCTTTGCACATTAAAGTCATTCCTTTGGTGTCATTTTATCATTGTCTTAGAGCAGCTGGTGAATGCATTGGTCTGAGATTATTTTACTATCATATCAGCAATATGTATGCTGTAATAGAATGTATATCTGCTCTGCCATTATGGTTCAGTCATGGTTAATTTGCTGCCGGTTGTAATCAGTCACATTAGAAATGGAAGTATGAGGGTTTAGAGTTTTCCACCAAATTGCTTGATAAAATGCATAAACTGCTGTAGGTGCATATTTTCAGGTTCAGTCATTTTAATGCTTAATGAGTTACAAAATATCTTGCATCTGTATCTTCAATGTAGTTTAGTCATTTGAATGCTTTCTTAGGAGTCATGTTAGTGAATGCAATCATCTTATGCAAACAAACACCAAAGCAATCAAGAAAACAGCAAGTACAGAATTGAAAATCACCTTTGACAGCATATACACGGGCTCTCTTCAAACCAAATGAATAATCAGAAATTATAATAGCGAATGGAAATCTCTTGCATCAGTAGCTGGTAAAATAAAATTCCAAGGGAATAATACAGAAAAATTAGAGCAGTTTGGGCCAGCTCCTTACAAACACAAAATAAAGTTACCAACGGCAACTCGATCCTCTCTTGAACAAACTTTCCTACATGCTAAGATTGCTAGAAAGATCATGCATTCAACTCCAAGGTTCCTTCATGCAGTGGATAGTCTCAGTTGGCTCGATGTGATTTTGCTGGTATTTCAAGGGGACTTACAAAATTGTTCAACAGCGGAGAAAAGAATTTGAATGCTCGAAAGGTTTGTCTATAAAGCTCTTGTTTCCTAAACTAACCAAAAAGTACTAAATTTAAAAGGTTGCAGGGATAAGAAGGTTCTAATCTACTCTAAGGCATGGGACATGTCTATCAATTCTCGCAAACTTCAACCAAGCTTTGCTTTGCCTCACTTCGGACAGCTTCCACAAAACCGGTGCAATCTTTAGAGGAGTAACCAAAGGTATTCAAATCATAATTCCACACGAAGACACCGTCACAACGATGCATACCAACATGTGAATCACAAACAAAGTTAAGTCCGCAATGTTCCAGTTGACCACACAAAGCGAATTCACCATCAGCGAACACACTAGTGGTATGGATAGACAAAGCTTGCTCGAATCTAACACCACATTCCACAACTAGTGTCTACTTGCATGAAATGAAATTTATTCTATTTTAAGATTCTACTTGAATCGGAAGGACAAAGAACCTTGCTAGCTACTCACAACAAAAGATGAGATCATTATCAATGAAAACTATTTTTATTGAGAGAGTGTTCACAACAATTTCTTACAAAGTTTTCAAAGGAAAAGCTTTCCTTCTTCTTCAAACTATCCTACCAATCTATGCTACACTATCAGTCTCTCTGCTATACTATGATCCTAATCTAATCTAATGAGGTACAAATGAGGGGGGATGCCCCTTTTATAGTTGGCCCAGTTCAATGGACGGTTCAAGTTCAATTACAATGAAGGGCTTAGATTGAGCCACATAAACCCTAACCCTAAAAACCGCCACCAAGAAGAGTGGGGTAATAAATGAGCAATTAATGTCCATCTTCTAGAAGATTCCTGTTTGGAAACGCGTTCGCATTGTTGTTGTTCTTCTTCTCGACTGCAAATTCGATGAGTCTGATCATCATGGCTTCAAATTCTTGAAAGGGTATGGCAGGCACGTTCTCGATCTAACTCCAAGGTGGCAACTTCTTTCTCCTACTCGATGATGATTTTCTTCTCAACTGATATTCTCTAACTCTGAACTGCATGAGGATGATTATTTCTCCACCCCTGATCCTGAAGGATTTTCTTATCTTGGACTCGAGCATTTCTCCCTCGCCATCTACCTCTCTGAATTGAGTGCGTATTAGGTTATTCCAACACTTAGCCATTTCTTCCAACATGCAACTTTTCTTCTTTCAAGGTTGAAATGTAGTCTTGGAGTATTTGTTCCATCACTTCAATTCCTCCCACTCCGGTTCCGACACTCATCCTGCAAAACAAATAAAGAAAGAGGATCAAAACACCTTATAATATAAATTTACTTACGTGATATCCATGTTTTGAACTCCAAGGTCTGAGTGACTTTTGGATCAGATAGAATTCATCATTTTCTCTAGCACAACTTTGCCTTCTTCATAACCTTTCATCACGGGTGCACTTTGACTAGGTCCTTCTAGGGGCTTTGCAGAATTCTCATGCCTTAGACAAATTTAAGTTCCTCTGCCTAGAAAATTCCATCAACTGGGCGCCTAGTTAAAATTTCCACCTTAAAATCTCAGGTAAGACGTGGAGAGCTTCAAAATCATATCCCTATAGAAAATATCCAAGACCCAAAAAAATTCTCCCTCAAAAAATGCAATTTTCATGTGTATACTTGCGAAGGGGGGTATTTAATTTTTATAATTTCCACCTTAGAAAAAAAATATATATATTTTTTTTCTAAGATTTATTTCTCTTCTTCTCTCCTAGGCGCATTTTTCCCTTTTTGACACTTAGGAAAATTTCAAATTCATCCTCCTCAAGCTGGGCATATTTTGGACTTTCTCCTACCATTTACATACACTCAAACGTATTTCCCACCTCATAGCCAACTTGGGTGCATTTAGGGGGTGATGGAGGAATTTTTTAATACTTAGGAAGTTTTTTTTTCCAACTCCATCTTCTTGAGGGCGCATTTGCAGGGTGGAGGTTCCAATTCCAAATACTTAGAAAATTTCCACTTATCTTTCCTTGCCTTGGGCACATTCGAGGCCATGTGCTTCTATTTTATACGCCTTAGAATTTTCTAGCCTCTATCAACTACCTTGGGCACATTTTGGGTGGGGTCCTTCCAGTTTCTTTTATGCCTTAGCCAATGCATAGGCCTCTTCACTAGATGGGCGCATATGGGACCCCCTACTTCCATTTTCCAAACTTATAATTTTTTTCTAGTTGATATCTCCATGATGGGTGCATTTAGGGGTGGGGACTTCAAATTTTCAATGCCTTAACAACTCTTCCATCTCCTCCTCAGCATTTGGGCGCATTTCCATGAGGTGGCCTCCACTTTCAAACACCTAGAAATTTTCCAAACTCACCTGTCTCAGGCTAGGCGCATTTGAGGAGGGCTAGTTCCAAATTCCTTGCCTTAGAAAAATTTTCTCACCACTATCACTTCCAACATGGGCACATTTGCTTAGGGGAGGTGGAATTCTATTTTGACATAGCCATTTTTCTCACCAACACCTTCCATCTTGGGCGCATTTCATTGGGTGAGGAGGAATTTTTCAACACTTAGGAAGTTTTTTTTTCCAACTCCATCTTCTTGAGGGCACATTTAGGGGGTTGAGCAGGAAGTTTCATGCTTTAGAAAATTTTCTCACTCCATCTTTTACTGAACATGGGCGCATTTGAGGGGTTGGGCAGGAATTTCAAGACTTAGACAAATTTGGAGCCACCACCTCTATTTCCAACATGGGCGCATCTAGGCTAGGTAACAGGAATTTCTACTAGTCCTTAGACAATTTCCATGCTCCATCCTAGCCAGGGCGCATTTCACTAGGTCTGCAGGAATTTTTTTTTGCCTTAGAAATTTTCTTCATGGCCTCTCAAGCTTGGGCGCATTTGAGGGGTCCTGTAGGAATTCTCAAACTCTTGGAAACTTTCTTCATGCTACTTCACTTTGGGCACATATCAGGAGTCTAGGAGGAATTTTCTATGCCTTAGCAAGTTATTCCAGCTTGCTTGCCCAGCTTTCTATTTTTAGTAAGCCTCTGGTTTTCATACTTCTGTAGCTTGGATTGATTTGAAATTTACACCATAGGATCCTCATGATCTAATTGACCTGTTCACATTGCCATCTTGTGTCGACCTACTATTTATAGCTTGTGTCTGGAGGTGATTTACTATTTATAGTAACTGCTTGATTTCAGGACTTCTGCAACTTTGTTTGGCGTAGAATTTGTTCCATAGGGTCCTCGTGGGTTGACTGACTTGTTCACACTGGTGCCTTGCGCTGACCTGCTATTTATAGCTTGTTTGAGAAGTGACTTACTATAAATAGTAAGTGCTTAGATTGCCTTCAAATTTTACCAGTGGATTGCTTGAAAGATACTGATCGCAATGGGATACATCAGTTTTCGAAGATTTTGGCATTTGACCCCTCATTTTAGGTCCCGAAGCTGGAAAGCCTAATCTGACTTGCATGTTGCTCAAATGATCTCCGTTTGACCCCGTTTTTGTTGCATGTCGCTATGTTCGTGATGTTGAAGTGCTGGGCAGCTGCTGGTGTGATCCTGCTAAAAATAGTAAGTGTCTGAAAAAGTGACCAATCACCTGCCGAATGTGTTTGCATGTCACATAGCCTAAGAGATCTCACAAAACCCAGAAAAACCTAGCAAACTGGACTGCATGCGGGCACTGGCTAAAAATAGTAAGTTCCTGAAAAGTGATCGACTCCGCCTGCATGTTACCTTGTTGCGTAGCTCTTGAAAAACCCATGATGAATATGCTGACATGCACTGAAAAATCCAACATGCAAACCCTAAAAATAGCCTCCGAAGTCAACTTCGCCAAAAAGGTCTTGATCCTAGTTTGCATGTTACATCACTACGAAGTTCCCGAAAAACCCACAAAGAATATCGAGACATGCATTGAAGACTCCAACATGCAAACCCTAAAAATAGCCTTTGAAGTCAAGACTGTTGAAAGTTATCATCTCATCTTGCATGTTATGTCATTGTGTAGGTCTCGGAAAACCCAGAAATATTCTCTAGACATGCACCGAAAAACTTCGCATGCAAACCCTAAAAATAGCCTCTGAAGCCTAGACTGCTAAAAATGGCAAGTTGTCAGATTCAACTCAAAATTTGATGGCAAGCAGCTTAAGGTGCTCTGGACGCAGTGTCAAGCTCAGACTTCAATTTTCTTACTCGAATCAACCTCAAACTGGCATGAAAAAAGCAAACCCTAATTTCTCAAACTTAGCAAAAATTTTAATTTAGACAGGCACATCCCCGGAAAGACAGAGAGACAATAGAAAAACCAACCAAAATCAAGCCAAAAGACCCAAACGAAGCAAAAATTAGGGGGTCCCCATTTGCAATGGGGCGATGTGTGAAAAGGTCACAACAAGAAGGCCATCCACAAACAACCACCTCAATATCAACTCCTCAAGACCAAGTATCACAACCCCTTATCGCTTGAGATACTTCTTGATGTCATTGATAAAGATATTGAAGAGGGTAGGGGTGTAATGTCCCCATTTTTAGCACTACACCTTTCAGTGATTGATGGCCTATCCTCGGTGCGCTGTCGGCTAGCAGAAGCTCGAATCAGGGTTTCCAAACTTCTTAGAGGATGTTTTCGTCTTTTTGCTAAGTCTGCATTTGGAATTGTTGATTTTGGATTGCGGATTCTTTCTGGGTTTTCAGAGAGCTTCGCGTTGGTGGTTTCGGTTCGGCATTCTGAGAAATTACATGGATTTACTATTTTTAGTAAATTCTATTTTTAGCAGTTGACTTGTTGACTCCTAATCAGTAGGCTTCACTATGGTAGTCTGTTCAGACGGTATGGTTGAATTTGGCTTCTGATGCATTTCCATGGTGATATAAGATATTTTATATTATAATGTTATAATTTAACATTATAATTCCTTGTTCTAGCATCATGAATTAATATTGTCTTTAAAAGGGGGACATTGAAGGGTATTTTCACATGGAGGAAATATTTTAATATTTCTAAAGGCCAAATTTTAGCTAGAGGATTTGGACGCCAACTTTGAGGGAGATATTATTTTATTAAAAGATTTATTTTTGCTCTTAAAAAGGGACGCCACTCTTGGAGGGAAAATGAAGTCAAATTCAAATTGGAAAAAGGGCGCACTTTCTAGAAGCATCTAGAGATTCTCTACTAAGTCTATAAAAGAAGGCCTTCTCTCTTCATTTTATCATCTTATGACTTGAGTAATGTTATGCTGCCGAAATGGTATTGGGATTGCTTCGAGGAATGAATGCCTCCTAGCCTTGGCTCGACTTCTTGCTTGAAAGATAGCAACTAGTGGAGAGTTAGTTTGTAGTTGAGTGGATTTTGTAGTGAGATTTTTGCATTGTAGTAGTTATTTTGCATTTGTAGTTCAATTTCTAGCATGTTAATGAAGTTTTGGAGTTGCTGATTTAGTATAGCTGCATGTTGTATTTGCTCATAAGTCAAAAAATAAAAATATATTCATTCTGGGTATTGGCTAGAACCATTTCTATGCCCTAGGCACCCATTTGTGCAAATTTTGGTGATTTATAATGAAGAATCTGATTTTATCTTGTTGGTAGAACATTTCTAGAGGCTGTACCATTCTGTTCCGCCTGGCAAGTGTTTAGAAAAAAAAATACTTCAATTTGTCAGCTGTTTCTTTGTCTAGTCTTCATTGTCATCATCCTAGCATTCGTTTGCATCAAGTCTCATGTCATTCTGACAAGTATTGAGTGAGTTGTGAGCATTTTAGTGGATTTTAGGGTTGCTGGTTTTGCATTTAAAGGTGCAGATCTGATTTGATCAGAATCTTAAATCTGGTTTTTGAGAGAAGAAATCAGTTTGGTATTTCCATTAAGCAAGGAGAATTCTATATCTAAATGCTCGTTGAATTGTTCTAACTCTATGCTCTTGGCAGGTGAATTCTCTATCATATTGTAAGCTGACAGTAGTACTGGCAGCAGTTCTTAATCTTGCTTAATTATCTGATTTGCAATGCTCATCTTTACATTCTGTAATTGCCTTGTAATATCTTACATCTCCGCCCTATGGTAGCTCCTTTCCCATTCCGGGTTAGAAAGCACATTCTGAGTGTCGAGTTACTTTCCGCATTCTAGCTTATTTCCCTTAACCGCATTGTAATTCTTAGCATCGCCGTCATGTGGTAGCTCCCATTCCATCTTGGTTTGGAAAGCACATTCTTGACGTCGAGTTATTTCAGCTTATTAGAGGTAGGGATCCTCTGACCATATGATCGTCCTTCGCGGGCACATTCTTGGTTAGAGTTTTTGCATAAGCATTTCAATTCAGATCCTCTGACCAATGCTCACACCTTGCCCACATCGGGATCCTGGTGTACATTCTGGTTAGAGTTGTTTCAGCATCGTTTTGGTTTAGAGCTAACCTTAACGGGTGCGTATTGTTTGTAACTTGCAATTGAAAAAGTTGAAAAAATTTGGCTCGGAATATTTCAAGGGGAGGCTAGGCATCCTCTTCTAGCTCCTCTCTAATCTATGAAAAAAGGGGAGACCAAGTTATCATATTTGACTCACATTGTTGATCCATTATCTAATGTTTGAATTAAGCAAAAGATTCTTCCCCTTTGCTCTGGGGGCTCTAAGATTCCCCATCAAAGCCTCATCAAGTACCATTTTGTCTACTTTTTTGAGGTTAATGAACATGAGATATGTAGACTTGTTGAGTTTTCCTTTGGCCCTAAGGGCTACCTCACAAAGGAAAATCACCTACCCCATGCACTCTTCTCTTTCCTAAACCCTATTTGAATCTTCCTAAAGAATCTCTTCTCCGATGATGCAAGAGCATCTTAGGTCCACATATTATCTTTCTCACCCAAAAACATGGTAGTTTGATTTTTGGCTTCTATTTTAATTTTCCGTGTGTGTTTTGTTTCTCGAGTTTTGTCTCCCTTGAAAGGTGCACAAAATCATCTATTTGCTTCACAAGAGAAGTCATGTATTCTTATTGAAGCTTCTGACAGAAATCAGTTACTTGAAAAGCAAAGTTGGATGCATTTTTTGAAATCCCTTTTCTTGAGGTTCTAATTTTTTATATCAAATCATTGCATTTTAAGTAAATTTGTGAAGATATTACAAAAGTTGTAGATAGCATAGGCGTTGTCTACAATATCTAAGTGGTCACTACTTATGTCAACTATTATCCACAACAATCAAAGAATATTACCAAATTTAAGATTGGCGCTTCCTAGCATGGTCATGGATAATCATTAATTGTTGATAGCTACCAAATGTTGTATGTGAGGTTTTAAATTCTATGTTGTCATTTTTGTGCACATTCATAGTATTGGTGGTTGTTGACAGCTATGGCATAGCTAGAAGCTAGCACTGACCAGTTAGGTGCTACAATTACCCTTTTGACTAGCAGTTGCATTGGGTGGTGGCACAATAATCAAACAAATATCTCTAGATAAAAGATCTCATAGGTGGGCACATTACTCTTGTTTGATAGTTGTTACACTCATATGTAGGCAGCAAAATATTCCTAAAAAGGAATCCCAAATTGGTGCATCACTTTCCTTCCTTTGGCTGTTATAACTGCTTGAAACACACCTATCAGACATTAATAGGTTGGTGGCTCAATGGAAATCAAGGGAAATTACTTACCTATGACCTAACAGGTTATTTTAGGCTATAAACATGATTGAATAATCACACCCTATTCTAGAAAAAGCCCATTTTTAGGCTAGATGAGACCTTCCCATATTTGGGACTAGTATTCCTATAAAAAAACACTAGTAAAATAGCTAGGAGTGAATAGAAAAAAAATGACATCTTATTCCTTAGCTGAGGGCTAAGAGATTAGAAGATATAAAAGAAGGATGTAGTGTTTGTAAGGGTGTTGTAAAGGCCTATTGCCATGTAATGTGAGATTGAAAAGATTGTAAACCATGTTATTTGAGATTTAATTAATAAAGAAAATCATTTGTCGTTATTCTTTACAAATGTGTGTTTTAGCCCATGGTTGTGAATGTGTACATTTTCACTACTAGGATTAGCTACCCTTCATTGGATCCCTAATACTTGACAATGTTCACTCCTTAAGGCTACTTGACCGATTAATACAGAGTGAACGAAATTATAGAACAATAATGAAACATATTAATTACTCAGCCAATGCATAGAATATATGTATTGTATTCTTTATTCACCAGATAGACAATAATTACAGAATACCAAAATATCCGGCTCCGGACTACAAGTGTAAACATGAATTATATAACCAACCGACATTGGTTGAGAACACCAACCATCAACAACTACCTAGTAACAACCGACCAATGGCCAGGGACTAATTCCCGATTACAACATCTAATAACTATTTACTTTTGCTCATTACAATATTATTTATTTATTGCATTTGGCCAAAAAAAAAAATTGGAAGACAACAGTACAATATACTAGCTAGTGAGAAGATGAGTGAGAAGATGTCCCTAGAGCTAGGTGGATGGAGGAGGTCGAATTAGATGTCTGGGCACGAAGTTGGCAAAGCCGGTAGACTTCCTCTATCCTTAGCTTAAGGTGATGAGTTGCTCTCGATTCCTTCTCCCTAGCTTCCTTCACCATGTGTGCAATCTCTTTCAATTGATGTTTGATTTTTTCAATTTCCTTGTCTTTGGTTTCAATCTAAGTTGTCATTTCCATTGTTTTGGACTGAATCTGTTTGTTCTTTTCCGTCAATTCTATTTCTTTGGCAGCCATTTTGCTCTTTTAGCCTTTGTAAGTTGTGTGAAATATGCTAACCAATTTTTTTCGATAGTTTTACACAATATAAACCAGAACTAGCCAACTTGATTAGCGTTAGCATCAAAACAGAAATCCAAGCTTGAAATAACTCACGCCAAGAATGCACACTCAATCCCAAGGAAGGATAGGTGTTGTCATATGGCGGAGAAGCTAAAGTACAGTACTTGAAATGAAACAAACTCAATGTCAAGAATGTGCACTCAAGATCCCATTGAGGGCGAGGTGCTAACATATGACGGAGTGATTAATTGAAACTGAAACTAATAGGCGGATAACCAGCCATGAAGCTACAACAATCTAATTCATCCGCTGCGGCGGGCATCCACTTGAGAGTGGGGATTCACCACTTTGAAAGTGGGTACAAGATAGATACAAAATCAATTATCCACACTGGCGGTAGACCATCCAGGGGCACTTAATGTGAGAAGAAACAAGAATTAATTGCAGCGATTAAGGACTAGAACAATACTACTGTTTACAGTCTTACAAATAAGGAAAAGAGCTGCAAATTACATATGAATTTCAATAGCTTCAAAGCACATGAGTAATAGGTGATCCCATACAAACAATTATCTCACTAACTGCCGATAATGCATCAAAAATCTGAACTTCTAAAGTCTAATAACAAAAATCAGTAAACTGAAAATGTCAACCAGCAACTGTGAAAACCAATAAAATATTCATAACTCACTCAATTCACCTCCAAATCAAATGATGTCTTTTGCAGAAGTCTTCTAGGAGGTAGGCGCCCAAAATCAAACACCAAACAGCAGCAAACTTCAACTTATAACTCTTGCACAAATCCCAATGCTTTTTAGAAAAGTACGGCCCTCCTTGAAGGGGCGATTTTCATTTAAAAATCAGATTCTTCAAATTAAAATCTCAAATTGAGCATGAAGGGTCGCCCAAAGTCAGCAATTGCATTGGTTAAATACCCACAATCAAATTCAATATGAATTTAAAACCATAAATCAAAATCACCTTCAGCTGTAGATGAACCAACAAACCAAAATTGACAAAAACTCCAGAATTCTTCAATCAAATGAGCTCAATCTGCTAGTCTGATATTGAGAAGCAGCAATGTAGCCAACTAGGTGTTATCTTGCAAACACGAAATTGGACGAAAGGCTAGGAGGTAGACATCCTCAAAGCAAAATATCAATTGTCATTCCGACAGCATAACTTTAGCATAATTTTCATAGATACCAAGGCTGAAGCAAATCATTCATTTTATAGAAGAGTAGAAGACTCTTCAATTCCTCCAGAAAGAACGCCAAGAGTCATATGAAACTCTTCAAATTTCCAATTTCAATTAATCCTTCAAGTGGCATCCCTTTTTCAAGAATATAATTTCACTTTATTTATTAAAACCATCTCCTCAAAGTGTGGCGTCCCTTTTTCCAAGGCATTTAAACTTTGAATAATATTTAAACTATATGAAGGCGTCCCCCTTCATGACCACCTTTTAACACAACTTGAAGTTATTCTCCTAGGCCAAGGGGTCAACTGCAATTTAAAACATTAATGCCTTTATTTATGAAATTCACCAAATACAACTTCTAGAAGCCAAACTTGAATTCAGATAATTGCTCCAATGGAAAAGAAGTCCTGAAAGTTGACAATCTTCATACTGCCAAAATTAGAATTTACTATAAATAGTAAACTCCCTGAAAGCCATAGAACCACAGAACATGGAAACCCTAATTTTACCTCAAATAAGCCTACAGGCTTCCGGAATAGGCTGATGAGTGTCAGAACAGATCACTGATGAGAAGGGGACATTACATTGTGTTTTCTCGCCAATTGCTTTGAAAAGTGTTGATTAAGGGCATCTACCTCAACACATACCCCGTATGAAATAGCTATAGCCTCATCAATTTTGTTGCTAAGCCAAAGACTAGATGCCTCCTTGTAATGTCCCCTGCTTTTGGCGACATTGTTTGTTGAGGAGTGAGCCTATCATTCGACCCTCGTGAGGGTCACAAATGTGATGTGAGGGTCTTCCTTGGCAGTTATCCAGAGTTTCAGGATGTTACTCCTCCAATTGGTTCAGGTTTGGGCCTTTGCAGAGGCTTCCAGAGTGATATTCAGGCACTTACTATTTATAGTAAGTCAAGCCGGCAGGGGTTACTATTTTTGGCAGGGCACCTGGCTCAGCTAGTCTTCTCAGTTTCGACCCAGTTTGACAGTTTGTTGAGCAAACAAGGAATAATGGAGCATTTAATAATAATTAAAAGATTATTATTACGACTTTATATTATAAAGTCACTTTTAATGAAATATTAAAGTTAATTTTTAAATGGCCAATTATAAAGTATTTTTAATACTTTATAAAGAAGGGAAAATGTAATATTTAATGAGTTTAATACTCCTTAAAATAAAAGGGACGCCATTTAATTAAATATTAGCCTAAGTATTGAAAAAGGGCGAATATTTATTATTAAATGCATTTTAATGGATTTAATGAGAAAAATCGAATTTTTGAGAAGGATATATCAGGGTTACCCGGACGCCCCCCCCAAATCCCTCGTCCCGGTTCCCGGGAAAGAGGGGGGGGGGGCCAAAAAGGTCCCCAGGGGGGCCTTATAAGAGAGCGCGGCAGACCCCCCTCGCGTCCCCGGATGGCGGCCTCTCGTCAAACTCAAAAAAAAAAGCAAAAAATTTAAAAAGAACGCCCTGCCTATGTGGCATGTGTGGGCCCTACTATGTTTTACTCTCTTATGAATGAAAGGAGGCCTCTAAAAGTTCATTATTTTCATTTTGTTTGTGTAGGGAGCCAAGGGTTTGAGAAGAAAAAAAATTGCAGCCATTGAAGGAGAAGGAGCAGCTGTTTGAAGGAGGAGAGGAGGTTGAAAGAGTGTTGTTGGGAGTGCAAATCCATCAAAAAGGTATGCATTTTCTTTCACTATTCTTATTTTTTCATTTTTTTTGCAAAATATGAAGTATCATAGTCTGATTTTTTTTATTTTTTTCATTTTCAGTCAACACTTGCATTCTAAAAACAAAAAACATGAGCAACAGTGAGGGTGGGAGTGATAGTGAAGTTGAAATGCAAGTTAGAAGGCAAACTAGAGAGCAAATAACCCCTACCCAACACCATCATTCATCAACCAATACCAAAACTATGAAGGACTATGCAAAACACCCAATAGACAAAAAAAAACCATTCCTTCAATTTGTGACAGCCATGGGTGAAAGACAAAAAAATTCAGGGGGGAGTAGGGTTTGGTTGTGCCATGTTTGTGAAAAGGAGTTTAGGGGCAGCTACACTAGAGTTAGGTCTCATTTTTTGGGTGAGGTGGGCCATGGAGTTAGAACGTGTCCTGCATTGACAGATGCACTATTTATAGAGTGCCAAACAATTCAAATGGAGTGTGATGGTGGGGTTCAAACTGGGTCTCCTTCTTTCCCAAGTTCACAATCATCTATGCCTACTCCTACTCCTAGTCCTTCCATGGTTGGTAGTAGTGTTATCTTAAGAGGAAAGAGGAAGGTGATTGGTGGTGATAAGGGAGCCTCAGTTGAGTCCATGTTTCAAAACCAAGCACGAGAAACCTGTGAATCCTCCATTGCCAAATTCTTTTTTGCCCATGCCATTCCATTTCATGTGGCCCGTTCCTCTTATTTCAAACAAATGGTGAAAGACTTAGTTGTTGTTGGTCCTTCATTTGTACCCCCTGGAGATCATAAGCTACGCACCACCCTCCTAGACAAAGAGTACTCCAAAGTTAATGTGTTAATGGAGGAGATGAGGCAAACATGGATGAGGACGGGGTGCTCTATAGTGATGGATGGGTGGACTGATTGTAGACGTCGGCCACTCATCAATGTCATAGTCACATGACCTGCTGGTTCTTATTTTCTTAGAGCCGTAGATTGTTCAGGGAGACGTAAGGATGCTGACTTCCAATTTTCCATTTTGAGAGATGCCATAGAGGAGGTTGGGGCTGCAAATGTGGTGCAGGTGATCACCGATTCAGCACGTGTGTGCAAATCGGCTGGGTTGATGGTGGAGGGTACTTACAGGCACATATTTTGGACCCCATGTTGTGTTCATGCATTGAACAATGCATTGAAAGACATAGGGAAGATGGATTGGGTGAAGAAAACGGTGGCAGAAGCTAGAGAAATTCAGATGTTCATTTGCAACCACCACACCTCACTTGCTCTTTTCAGGACATTTTCAAAGAAGGAGTTTCTCAAACCTGTTGATACAAGGTATGCCATTTACTTCATTTTGTTTCACTTTCAATTTGTATTCATAATCTGATTTTGTTTTAAATTTTTATTTTTTAATGAATCATTGAATTAATGAATGTAGATATGCCACATACTTCATCCTATTGGAGAGGATGGTTGAGGTGCATGAGCCTCTACAACTGATGATGGTCAATGCTGAGTGGACTAGATGGCCTAATGCAAGTTCTACTCAAGGAAAGAGCATCAAACAAAAGATCCTCGATGATGATTGGTGGGCCAATGTGAGGTAAGACATATTAGATGGCTGATTTTCATATTAAATTTCTGATTTTAATATTTTAATTTTATTGTCCAATGTTCCAACTTTTGAAGTTTCTAACATGTCAAATAACTTGTCAACTAATTATTTTGAACTTTTTGTTTGCATTTTGCAGATATATTTGCTCCTTTATCTCGCCCATTGTAGATGTCATTAGATATGCTGATACAGACTCTCCTAGTCTTGGAGAGATATATGAGACATTTGACACTATGCTTGGGAAGATCAGGCAAGTTATTTTGGCAAAGGACCCCACTTTGGATTTATATGAGCAACACATTAGGCCCATTGTGACGCGGAGGTGGAATACAATGAACACCCCGCTTCATATGGCTGCCTTTGCTCTAAATCCAAAATGGTATGCACCAAGGGATGGTAGGGTGCCTCCATGTGATGATCCTGAGGTTTTAGATGGGTTCACACGGGCCATTGAAAAGATTTATCCAGCCGAGCAAGCTTCAATACTTCGGTCACAATTTCTAGACTTTGCTAATCTTAATGGCCCAAACTTGAGCAAACCACAGGCGAGGTTGGATAGAGCTATATTAGCTCAAGGGAACCCTATTGGATGGTGGACCTATCATGGGAGAGATACACCGCAGTTGAAGATACTTGCCACTCGCCTTCTTGCACAGGTTGCTAGTTCCTCTGCTGCAGAGAGGAATTGGTCCACATATGGCTTTATCCACTCTGTCAAGAGGAATAGACTTACCTCTAGACGAGCAGAGAAGCTAGTGGCCGTTCATAGTGCTCTTCGGCTTCAGGATCGACAGACTCCAGAGTATCGACAGACTCCAGCTCTACGGTGGGATATTGATCCCGAGGACGCGGCTCAGATAGATGAGGAGGAGACAGCTGAGGGCTTGGTTGGGGTCCCATTGGCTGAGGAGGAGCATTACGGTGGCAGTGACTCAGAGGATGACTCTGATTTTGATGCAGTTATGAGAGATGATTAGGGGCAGCAGTGCTCTTTGTTTATTTTGTAAATTTGTATTCATTATTGACATACGATATTGTATTTTGATTTTCATAGCAAACTAAAACTTTAAAACTATATGGCAGCAATGTAGCCTTTGGGCATTTTGATATAAGTTTATAAATTATAACTTGGAGGTTGTTTCATGATTTGTGTAACTGTATGTTAATTTTGAATGCGTATTGACTATTGACTCTATTGAGTATTGGCATAATGTTGAACACAAATGTTATATGTTAATGTTCTATAATGTGTATTATGCATGCCTTATTCATGTTATCTATTGAATATTTAAAATTTCCCTATAATTTTTAAATTTTCCCTATATTTTTATATAGCCGTCCCCTGCTGTCCCTAATTTTGGCCTCAAAAATCGGAAACTTGGGGACTCGTCCCGCCGTCCCCTGCCGTCCCCATCCCGGAAACTTGGGGTAACCTTGGGATATATATATTCTTTCAAAGGTAAATCAAACTCATTATGTGATTATTCGAATTTGTTATCTTTTTTCTCTTTGAAAGCATTGGGGTTTGAGAAACCAAGGTTTCTACAAATCAACAGGTTTTGAGGAACATTCCCTCTTCAAGATTTGACATACTGAGACTGTGAAATATCAGTTGAAGATTGTCAAACAGGGTGACTTCATTCAGAGGTTGCAGTTGTGCTTATTGAATCGATTCAGGAAGGGTTGGAAGAAGAATATTTATCAATTATTGGTGGCGACTCATCTGAGATCCATTTACAATGTTCTGGCACTTGCTTCTAGAGGCCGTACTATATTTATTGCTGCTGGCTGGGCCGTACTTTTGTACCAGCAAGGGCCGTACTTTCCTTATTAAAGAATACGCCTTACCTTTTGGGTCTTCAGTCTTCAGAAGTTGGACGCCTAGGGTTTCTGAAGACATTTCATCAATTTCGAGGTGGAAGATTGCATCATACCTTTCAGCCGTACCATCTCAATCTCCATTTCTGGCGCCTGCAAGCTTGTCCAGGTTTTTCAATAAAATGCTTGCCTTTTCGTCTGAACATTAAATATTGCAATTGTAATCATCTGGGAAGATTAATAGACCATCTGGCATCGTGATTTGATCTAAGTTCTATAGTTTTTATGCATCTATTATTTTATATTATTTTTCTAGTCATTTCTTGCAAAATCGCAAATTCTTCTTTTAGAGCAAAAATACCAAAAAATCACAAATTCAGAAAACAAAACAAAAACCTCAGTATTATTGGTCAGTGAGCGGGTTGAGAGACACCTGGTCTCTTACACTCCTGCTGCTTCAGCTTATAAAACAACTCCTTGTATGCATTTTCCATGCCAAAAATAGTTGATTTTAATTTCCCATCTCTCCTTTGGAATGTAGGCCTAGCAAGGTACCATGCCGCCAACATTTCTTGAGTCTCAATCTCTGGCCAACCTCTCGATATAAGAAGACTAGGGAATTCCTCACAGTTGGTCTACATGAATGCTAGAATTAGTTGGGCCTCCTGCCATACCAATGGCGAATGGGCGTGGTCCAATCGACGAGAAATGCCAACAACCTCTTGTGTGACTATAATTATAGGCTCCAAACTCTGAATGTATCATTAGATAGTACCCATCAGATTTGTCTCATCTAGTTTGGTGATCTCAATGATTATCCCTTTCGAATCACTAGATTCATCTTCTGCATGAGAAGGGGTTGCAGTCATGGGTAGAGTAGGAGTAGTGTCTGGCGTCTGCCATAGTGGCTACTGGTGGGGTGACTGCTAGTGGCTATGGTGTCAATGTTGGCTCTCTTTCCCCTTCCTCTATATGCATTGTCTCTGTGGGAATAATCATTTGTGTAGTGGTTGGTGATTGTAATGTCCCCAATTTAGCCCTATGCTCTTCATTTGGATTTAGCCTATTTCCGGAAATCTGTAAGCTACTCAGATGTGCAAATTTAGGATTTCCACTTTCAGTAAGTCTTGCTTCTAGCTCAATTCAGCTTTCTGTTGGTTTTGAGGTGAACTTACTATTTTTAGAATTGGCTATTTTTAGTAAGTCTAATTTTGGCAGTGGCATCATCAGCAGTTCAGCTCAAGTCATCATGCTATTTTTGGCAATCCATCAGTTTCAGTATTGGCGTTCGTTTTGGTTATCTCCTTGGACTGAGTTTTATACTTAGTCAATTTCATGTTTTTAAGTTGTACCCCACGCATAGGCTTGATGACTTCAAGTTGTTTTAAAGAGGGGACATTAAGGGGTCAAGTTGAGCATTTAATGATTTAATAAATGCTTTATTGTTGCATTTTGAAATTGACGCCAAAAAGGGAAGATGAATAATATTTATTATTTCAAAATAAAGTGAATGGTTGAAGTGGCATCCCTTTTGGAAGTTGAAATGATTCAACTTCTTGGAATTCAAAGTGTTTCATTTTTCATTTGAAGCTTATTTATTGAGGCCTTGCTCATTCATTCTCATTTCTGGAAAATAATGTAAAGTTATGCTGCTGAATTGATTTCAAAACTTGGCTAAGGGGAAGCTTAGCAATTTTTACTCCTTGGGCCTGAAACTATGGTTCCCTAGAAGGTTGATTGAGAGTGTGCTTCATCCAGAAGTACATATTGAGCTTCAAAGTTGAAGAATTTGGTAATAATTTCTAGTTTGTGTTTGCTGGTTATTTCATGGCTGAAGGAGGTTTTTATATACAGCTCTTCATATGGTTTCATTTTGGTTTTGGGTAATTGCCCATATTGATTCTATACCAGAGGCGACTCATCCTACGAATTTGCAGATTTTACCTTGAAGTTTCTGATTTTTAAAGTGAAAATCGCCCCTCTTGGAGGTCGTACTATGTTGAGGTTGCCTTGGAATTTGTGCATAATTGTTTAATGAGTTTTTGATACAGTTTGTGAGTTGGAAATTGGGCGCCAACATCCTAGAATACTTTTGCAATTCATCTCAGGTCATTTGGAGGTATCTTTGGAGAGTTTTGAGCATTTTGGGTGTGATACAGTTTGCTGGTTAACAATTTCAATCTATTGTTTATTTATATCAATTTGCTAATCATTCAGATTTTGGCTTACATATTGGTGATTGAGAAGGTTAACTACTGAAATAATCATTTTTCAAATGTTTGCATTGATTCTATTATTGTAACACTTGTAAATTGCAGATTTGTTACATTGTAAGGTTATGATTTAGTAGTACTAATCCAGTCATTTTATTTGTTGCATTTACTTGTGAATTATTTGCAAACACTTTAACCCGTGGATGGTTTACCGCCAATGTGGAAAAATCTAATATTGTATCTTCTTTCAATCACCCACTTTTGTAAGTGGCGAATCCCCACCATGGAGTGGATGCCCACTAAGCGGATGAATTACTTTGCATTGTATTGTTTATTCCCCTCCACTGAATAAGTGGTAGTGTGGACTCTTCATGGCTGGTTCACCGCCTATTAGCTTTCCAGTTGAGTTTCATTTTCAGTTTTAGTTGCCTAATCCGCCATATGCTATCACCTCGCCTTCTGAAGGATCTTGGTGAACATTCTTGGCATTGAGTTCTTTAAATTAATCATCATTTTTAGAACCTAACGCTAATCTCTTAGCGGATTGATGTTTGTGTTGTGAAATTTCAAAGAAAATTTTGGTTGGCATATTTCAGTGATGTGGTGATAGGTTGTGTACTCTCCCCTGTGGATGGCACTACTTCAGGCTACTCGATAGCCATCTTTGTATCCTGTGGTGAATCCAAGGAGGACAAATCCTAAACACGAATGGGAGGGCCAAGAAGTTCAAGCCAACTGTCAATTTGGGGTGTCTCTACTGGCAACTCCTCTTTTGTGGTTGTTGTAGGTGAGGCTATAGGGGCGGTGGTTTGAGTCTCCTCGGTTGCTACTGTCGGTGCCACTGGAACTAAGGCTTGAGTCTGTTGGCGTAACAACTAACACCTCTGGAGTATAAGTTGGTACGGACAACTATGGACACTACGCAATGAGTGCTCTTCAAATTAGGAGGGGAAGCTCCCTCGTTGTGCTTAAACAAAAATGCTTGGAAAGGGAAAAGTAATCTAAACTATCTCCTGTCTTTTTGTCTCAGCTGTAGAGGTACAAGGCTTTCACGAAAACTCCATACGTTGCAGCTAAGTATTTTCTGGTTTCGCAGATCACTAACTACAACTAGGCTAATTACTTAAAATCTATCCAGTTTCCTCAAGAAAACAGAGCATGAGAAAATGAAGCAAGGATGACTATCTGACGATAAACAAGTATAGATTCTCAACTTGAAGGCTAGGTGGCACATCTATCAGCTCAATCTGTTACATCCCGATTATATAGCTATTAGGCTATTAGAGTTGAATAAGGATTATGTGTTTGTAAAGACAATTTTATGAATAAATAAAGATGTGAATCACTTTGTTATCAATATGGGTTTTTGATCATCTCATTTTTATGTTGTTCTTTTGACGTTAATCATGATGTAAAACGTGCATAATAAGATTTATATATGATGTCTTTATATCTTGTGAAATTTGTATGTATTGCTAATTTTATGAGCAATTGACTGTCGTGAGTTTATAATTATGAATGCAGGAATGATAACCAATCCTTTAGGCAGAGGGGAAATATCACTTGGGAGAGGGGTATTGGTCATTTAACCGGTAAAGTTAATCAGCTGAGCATGCACACACATTGTGAACGGTACATAGGGAAACAGGTCAGATAAGTTAGTTTAGAAAAGTCATCCATAGGCTTAGGAGTTTGATTTACTTCCTTATGCTTAATATGATGTGATTGATTAAATGTTAGTCTAACTATACTGTGATTCCCTAAGAATGAACGAAGTAGAAGGTATGTGATAAAGATCGAATGGGTACGTATACACATGTATACACTATATACACATATCTAAATGTATAGACATATCAATACGTACGTACGTTAAGAAAATGGATATGCTCGTACATATGTATCAACATGTATATACGCATACATATGTATATACATGGAGTATATGTGGACATGTTTACACGTACACATTCCGCCTAATATCTTTGATATAAATAATGTTCAAATATTATTATCTAGAAGATTTAAATATATATTTATGTATAAATATATATATTAATAAGGTGATTATTAATATATATATCAATACATAAAGGATGTATAAATAATAATATATTTGTATATTTTATAAATTAAATGTAATAATATTAAAATTAATATATATTTATATATAAATAAATATTAATGTTTAAAATAATACATTTATAAATAAAATATGCAAATATAAATAATTAAAATTTAAATAATGGAAAACAATTTCAATGTTTAAAGAATAAGTATTATTAATGGAAGGATGAAATTCGCATTTTATATTTTGTGGAAGTTTAAATGTTAAAAGGTAGCCGTATGAAATATTTAACATTTCAAAATACATTTGAAAAAGAAGCAAACTTCATTAAAGGAAATATTTGAAAAATTCGAACTTTAGAAAAACAAATGGAAAATGAAAATGAACTTTCTCGTGAAATGTAGAAACCCCTGTTCTAACTGAACTCTGAACTGTCTGTGTTTTTGCTTGTTTTTGACATTTTTTTGGTTTTTTGGTGTTTTTGTGCATAAATGATATAATGCAATTTTGCAAGAAATTGCTAATAAATTCAAATAAAATACTACAATGCCAATATTGATGGAAAATATGAGATCTAATGATGCCAATCAATATATTAATCTACTGGAGCGATTTACAAAGAGATCTGATAACAGATGAATGAAAAAGGCAATGCTTTTATTGATGAAAACTTGATATTGCAGCCCGCTGATAACCTTCATGAAATGGTACGGCTGAAATATAAATCCACTTTCTCTTGCGCCAGATGAAAGAATAAGATGACAATGAGATATGCGCCTCCAGTGGTGAAGTCAGACTGCCAAATAAGAAGGCGATTTGCCTTAAACAAAAAGTACGGCCCTTCTAGAGATGGTACGGCCTGCAGCAAGTAAGGTACGGCTTGGAACAGCAACAAGCAAAGAATAAAAGTACGGCCCTTGGCTAGAATGTCTGGAACTTGTAAAATAGGCGCCTCAAGAAGAGAAACCCTTATGGATAAAGCACTGACTGAAAACCTTGAAGATAAATACTCTGTGAACGTTCTGTGATAGCTTCTAAATGAAGATATCCCTCTGAAAGCAATAGATCAGCTGATATTTCACAGCCTCTGAATCGCAACACTGAAGATGGCTCGTTCTCCAATGCCTGTAGACAACTGAAACCCTTGGCTTCGTTCTCCGGAAGAAGACTTGATCAAAAATCGATTTCATAACATAATGGCTCTCTTTTCAATGAAAATTCTTTATAACCTCAAGAAGTCGACTTTTCCCCAAAAAGGACATCATTAAAATAAAATTGTATTTTCACCTTTTAATTTTTCCAAAGTTGGACGCCTCTTTTTAATTAAAAGATTAATTAAAAATGGTCCCCTTTTCAATGATGGTCGACCCCTTTAGTATTCACTTAAGTTATAATATTAAAATATTATAACTTTATAATATAGCTCCGAATAATTAATATTTAATTAATCAATTAAATATTAATATCTCCCTCAAAATGTGTCTGATTCATGAACCGTCTGAAGCTGGTGAACAAGTGAATGATTTTGCACATGACCAAACCATACTGCTAAAAATAGCAGGGGTGCCTCGCTGAGTGCCAAATACTGCTAAAAATAGCAATTCAGGAAAATGGTGTCTGAAAGAGCCCGAACGAAAGCCAACTGATAAAATTCTGACAACCGAAGCCAAGCCAAGCTCCATCAAGACCCTCTATCCATCCTATCAGCATACGAGGGTCGCATAATAGGCTAATCATAAACTCTGAGAGATGTCAACTGGAAGGGGACATGACAGTCCGCCCCTCCTGAAATTGCTTGTCCTCAAACAATCTCAACTCCGGATGCTGCAAAATATCCTCGCTCTCCCATGTAGCATCTTCCACTGGCAAATCTCTCCATTTCACCAAATATTCCCTGATAGTCCTCCTACGCAACTGTCTCTCTCTGTACTCTAGGATAGACTCAAGTACTAGAATCAACTTTCCCTCATCATCTAAGGGAAGTAAAACTGTCGAAGGTACCACATGGTGTCCCAACGCCTTCTTGAGACGTGATACATGAAAAACATTGTGGACCTTGCTCTCTACCGGAAGCTCTAGCTCATAAGCCACCTCTCCAACACACCTCAGGATCCTGAAAGGACCATAATATCGTGGCTTAGGCTTCTCTGAACCACTCTTCCTAAGAGTAGACTGACGGTAGGGCTGCAACATAAGATAAACCATGTCACCCACCTCAAAAGACCTCTCTGTCCTCTTCTGATCTGCGTACTGTTTCTGTTGATTCTGTGCCTTAGCAATATTCTCCTTGAGAGCCCTCATAGTGTCCTGACTCTCCTGCAACAAATCTCCAGCACTCGGCACTCTATTGTCACTCAGTAGCAAATCCAGAAAGTTCGGCGCCTCGTAACCGTACAACGCCATGAAAGGGGACATCTGAATGGTCATGTGGAATGTCGTGTTGTAGCAATACTCGCACAAATAAATCCACTTGACCCAAGCCTTTTGCTGCCCTGCAATGTAGTTCCTGAGGTAACCTTCCACCCACTTATTCACTATCTCCCATCGCCCATCGTCTGCGGGTGTGTGGTTCGGTGTAAGCTCGGTCCCACAGTCTGAACACCTCCTGCCAGAAGTGACTCAAGAACCGACTATCCCTGTCGCTCACTATGCTCCGAGGCAACCCATGTAGTCTGAATACCTCACGGAAGAAGACCTCTGCTATGTGTAGCTGTGTAAGTGGTGGTAATCGGAAAGAAGTGGGCATACTTCGTCAGCCAATCCACAACTACATATATACAATCTCGTCCTTGGGCTTTAGGCAAGCCCGTAATGAAATCCATCGACAGGCATTCCCACTTCCTGTCAGGAATCGGAAGTGGCTGCAATAATCCTGCCGGTACATGTTCTCCTGCTTGTTCTGCTGACAAACAGGGCACTCACGCACATACTGAAGAACATCTGCCTTAAGTCCTTTCCATGTAAATCTCTCCCGAATCTGTCTGTACGTTTTGAAATACCCGGGATGTCCTGTTGTAGGTACATCATGAAAGGCTCGCATGATAATGTTCTTCATCTCTGACCCTGGGATCAAATAAATCCTGTTCTTGTAAATGATCAAGTCATTCACAAGTGTGTATCTAGTGTCAACCATCGATCCCTCAACGATACTGGATGCCCAAGTATCCTTGGCATATTCTGCCACAATCAAATGCCTCCAATCCTCTGTAATGTGAACCATAGAGCTCAGATAAGGCCTGCGTGAGAGAGCGTCAGCCACTACATTCTGGGTGCCTTTGATGTAAGAGATATCAAAGTCATATGCCTGCAATTTACTCACCCACTTCTGCTGACGATCATTGAGATCTCGCTGCCCCAGGAAATGCCTCAAACTGTTGTGGTCAGTTTTAATGCAGAACTTACTGCCCACAAGATACTGCCTAAATTTTGCCAAGGCATGCATTATAGCTAGCATCTCCTTATCATAAATACTGTAGAGCCTCTCTGGCCCTCTGAGTTTACGGCTCTCATACACAATAGGGTGCTTGTCCTGCATAAGCACCGCTCCAATGCCCTCACCAGAAGCATCGCACTGAAGCTCGAAAGGCTTCGAAAAATCTGGTAGTGCCAACATTGGACACGTAGTCATCAGCTCCTTGAACCTCACAAAACACTCCTGTGCCTCAGGAGTCCAACAGAATGCACCTTTTTTCAACAAATCCATCATAGGTGCTACATGACATGAATAACCATTCACGAATCTGCGATAAAACCCACACAAACCAAGAAATCCTCGCAGTTGTGTAAGGTTCGCTGGAGTAGGCCAGTCTATAATAGCGCGGATCTTCTCAGGATCCATCCGCACTCCCTCTGCATTGATGATATGACCTAAGTAGAGCAACTCGGTCATCCCCAAATCATATTTGGACTCCTTGGCGTACAAGGACTCCCTCTCCAAAATACTAAGCACAGTGTCCAGGTGAGCCAAATGCTCCTGCCAAGTCCTGCTGTAAATAAGAATGTCATCGAAGAAGACAAGAACAAATCTCCTCAGCAGTGAATGGAAGACCTTGTTCATGGTGGATTGAAATGTCGCTGGCACGTTGGTGAGCCCAAATGGCATCACCAGAAACTCGAAGTGTCCACAATGACAACGGAATGCAGTCTTCTCAATGTCCTGCTCACGAACCCTGATCTGGTGATATCCTGACCTCAAGTCTATCTTCGTGAAATAACATGCACCATGGAGCTCATCAATAAGCTCATCTTTGCGGGGTATAGGATATCTGTTCTTAATAGTCCTCTTATTTAGGACCCTGTAATCTATGCACATGCGAAGGGTGCCATCCTTCTTCACCAGAACAACTGAAGAAGCGAATGGTGATTTACTAGGTCGAATGTGACCCATAGCAAGCAACTCCTTGATTGTCTTCTCTATCTCATCCTTCAACCTCTTAGGATGCCTGTATGGAGTGATCATGACGGGCTTAGCGCCCTCCTCAAGCTCTATAATGTGCTCAATGCCTCTGTCTGGAGGTCTCCCTGGCGGAATATCACTGGATACCTTCTCATGCTTGACTCTCAGCTGCTGAATGTCAGGATGGTACTCTGTCTTATGTTGTCCCTCCTGTATAGGTTCCAATGTGCACTCGGCAGCCCACTCTACCATGTCATGTCGCATGAGCCTCTCCATCCGACGAAAGGAAATAGTCTTAACATTACTGTCCCGAATGGCCTTCAGGATATGTGTCTTCCCATCGACATCAAAACGGATCTCCATGTCTTTGAGACGAAGAGTGACTTCCTCAAGGGAATGAAGCCACTTCATGCCCAAGACTAGATCGATATCCCCCATGTTCACCACGTAATAATCAGCCTTGAACTCATAGTTGTTCAAGCGTAAGGGGAGATCCTTAATCATTCGATCACACCTGAGAGTGTAACCATCCGCCACCTTAACCCTAATGCCTTCGAACTCCTCAGTGATGAGTCCGCGCTTCTCCACAAATCTAGCATCGATAAAATTGTGGGTGGCTCCTGTATCAAGAAGGGTAATGACCCTCTGTCCTGCCAAAACTCCACGAAGTCTGAATGAACCTTCCTGCTGAATGCTAGATAGGCGTGCCTCCTGAATCTGAAGCTCTGACTCTGCCTCTGCCTTAGGCTCTAAAGCCTCTGACTCTGACTCCTCAGAACTCTCCTGTTGTTCGGAATTCTCTGATTCCAAATCCTCGTAATAAGCCCACATCACTTGATTGGCCTTGCCCTTAGGCCGCAAAGGACAATCATGGTTGGCATAATAGGGACCTTTGCAGTAGAAGCAAAGCTTCTTCCTGCGTAGATCATTAAGAGCCTCTCGATCCAAAGGTGGTGCTGCTGATTTGCCCTTTGAATCATTCTTAAAATCTGATTTTTCTCTGTTAAAATCTGATTTCTCTCTGTTTTTATTGAAGCCCTTATTATCCCTGAATGAAGAATTGTTTCTGGAGTTGAATTTACTGGATGGTGCTGCCAACTCCATGCTACGCACTTTCTTCATAGCTTCCTGTAACGAAGGAGGATCAAAGGCTTTGATCCAACCTCTCAATGGCTCCGTCAGTCCCTCCATGAAAAGCACTACAAGTCGCCTCTCTGAAATATTAGGAACCATAACCGACAATCTCTGGAAGTCACCAATGTAAGACTCCAAACTGCCACTCTGTCGCAACTGAGCCAAATCTCTGAAATAGGATTCCGGATCCTTCCTGTCAAATCGTTCCACCAACCTGTCAACGAACTCCTGATATGAGGTGATCCGATCATGCTGGAGTGTCACCATCCCGTGGTGCCACCAGTCGTAAGCTACCCCCTCAAGATGCAATGTCGCATACCTGATAGCATCTCTCTCAGCCATCGGACGCAATGTGAGGAACGTGTCTAGCTTACTGATCCAGGCCTGAGCTGTAACCTTGCCACTACCATCGAACATCGCTAGAGTGAGCCTGTTTGTAGCATGCTTCAGATCATTATTCTGGTGTCTAGGTCTCCAATCCTGTCGACCTCTGTGATGTTCTCTCCTCTGTGTAATGAATCTGTCAAAGGTAATCCTCTCTCTGACATCAAGTGGTATTAACTCCCACTCCTCGTTCGCTGCCATAAGTGTATCTGCGAACAACTCCTCATGCTCCTCACCTGCAATAGCCTCATCGGGCTCCTGTCTCACAAAAGTAGGCCTAGTGGGCCTGTCTGCTGTCCGTGAAACAGTCCTAGGTGCTCTCCGGGATCCTGCATCACTCCTGTCCTCGTCACGATGTGGTGACGGTCTCCTCGGCGTACCTAGCCTCTGGATTGCCACTGCCAACTGCTGTAGCACATCGTTGGACTGCCGTTGACCTGCTCGTAAGTCTCTGAGAGTGTCTAAAACCTCTGCATCGTCCTGATCCCTAGGGTTTTGAGGAATATCTGTTATGTCAGCCATGTTTCCCTGCTGCCTGTTCAAACCCTGTTGCCTGTCAATCAAGGCTCTCCTGCGAGTGTAATACCTGTGAGACCCAACCTCTTGTGGCTGCATAAGATTGCTAAACCCTCAGGATGGCAGGATTTAGCTCTGATACCACTGTAGAAACCCCTGTTCTAATTGAACTCTAAACTGTCTGTGTTTTTGCTTGTTTTTGACATTTTTTTGGTTTTTTGGTGTTTTTGTGCATAAATGATATAATGCGATTTTGCAAGAAATTGCTAATAAATTCAAATAAAATACTACAATGCCAATATTGATGGAAAATATGAGATCTAATGATGCCAATCAATATATTAATGTACTGGAGCGATTTACAAAGAGATCTGATAACAGATGAATGAAAAAGGCAATGCTTTTATTGATGAAAACTTGATATTGCAGCCAGCTGATAACCTTCATGAAATGGTACAGCTGAAATATAAATCCACTTTCTCCTGCGCCAGATGAAAGAATAAGATGCCAATGAGATATGCGCCTCCAGTGGTGAAGTCAGACTGCCAAATAAGAAGGCGATTTGCCTTAAACAAAAGGTACGGCCCTTCTAGAGATGGTACGGCCTGCAACAAGTAAGGTACGGCTTGGAACAGCATCAAGCAAAGAATAAAAGTACGGCCCTTGGCTAGAATGTCTGGAACTTGTAAAATAGGCGCCTCAAGAAGAGAAACCCTTCTGGATAAAGCACTGACTGAAAACCCTGAAGATAAATACTCTGTGAACGTTCTGTGATAGCTTCTGAATGAAGATATCCCTCTGAAAGCAATAGATCAGCTGATATTTCACAGCCTCTGAATCGCAACACTGAAGATGGCTCGTTCTCCAATGCCTGTAGACAACTGAAACCCTTGGCTTCGTTCTCCGGAAGAAGACTTGATCAAAAATCGATTTCATAACATAATGGCTCTCTTTTCAATGAAAATTCTTTATAACCTCAAGAAGTCGACTTTTCCCCGAAAAGGCAATCATTAAAATAAAATTGTATTTTCACCTTTTAATTTTTCCAAAGTTGGACACCTCATTTTAATTAAAAGATTAATTAAAAATGGTCCCCTTTTCAATGATGGTCGACCCCTTTAGTATTCACTTAAGTTATAATATTAAAATATTATAACTTTATAATATAGCTCCGAATAATTAATATTTAATTAATCAATTAAATATTAATATCTCCCTCAAAATGTGTCCGATTCACGAACCGTCTGAAACTGGTGAACAAGTGAATGATTCTGCACATGACCAAACCATACTGCTAAAAATAGCAGTGGTGCCTCGCTGAGTGCCAAATACTGCTAAAAATAGCAATTCAGGCAAATGGTGTCCGAAAGAGCCCGAACGAAAGCCAACTGATAAAATTTTGACAACCGAAGCCAAGCCAAGCTCCATCAAGACCCTCTATCCATCCTATCAGCCTACGAGGGTCGCATAATAGGCTAATCATAAACTCTGAGAGATGTCAACTGGAAGGGGACATGACATGAAATGGCGGAAGCTCCTGCGCAACTGGGAATGAAGGAAGAAGTTTTCAAAGCTCGAAACCAGGAAAATAGCAACGAACTTCTGTGTTGTATCGATTTGAAGCTTGACCTAGAACGCAGCAATAAAATCATGTTGAGTTTATACGCCTGGCAGCAAAACGTGCCTGTAGGTGGCGTTTTTATTTGCAGAGTTGAAATATTCTTCAACTGCTGGCTCCAAAGAAGTCGAATCATCTTGGGAAAACATGACTGAGGGTTTGAAAGGATGACAAGTGACAATTTGACCTGGTAAACATGGCAATCTGTCAATTTACATGCCCAGAAATGGGGAAACTGTTTTTAATTCGGCCTATAAATACTTCACAATTCTTCATTCGAATACATTCTTTTGTTTTCTCATCTGTGGCGTTTTTAGAGAGTTTATACACTGCAATTTGAGAGCCAGTGCTATGAGTTTGTGTTATTATTCTGTTTCAAAGTGTTTCAGTAAGAGGAGAGTTGAGTATTCTCAGCAGTATTTCATAGACTACTGTGAGAAAACAATAGCATTCTTTATGTGGAGAATTTCTGAGTGAGGAAACTGTTTGCTGAGATCAACAATAGAAGACTGCTGATAAGAGGAACATTGGAAAGAAGCTTATACATGCATGTTTCTTAATTAAAGTTTATAGCTTAAAGCTGTCTTTATTTTACTGTCTTTAGAATTGCTGGTTGCATTGAGGTGAAATAAATAAATTGTCCCTAGCATTCATTTGTTGTTTGATAATCTATTATTGCATAATGATTTAAGGGACTTCATTTTATGCAAGGGTAAAAGTTAGGGAATGACAATGTAGCTAAAGGAGGTAGCTTGATGCATTTCAATATATTCAATTTAGTTAATGAAGACTAAATAGGAATTTGAGGTTTTGAATAGAAGGGATTCAATGTGGTTAAGAAGGATTTAGTAGGAAATTAGGGTTTTGAAAAGAAAGGATTCAATTTGATTATATGCATTAGTAGGAAATTGTATGCATTATATTACAAGACTGTCTCTTGTGTGTGATGATTGATTGGTAGTATTAAACGGATGTGCAATTGTTTGGAGTTTCAAACTTGTATGATCTCCGTATATGGAGAGTACGTAGAATATGTATTAATTTCTAGGAACGAAATGATGTCAATACAAAGTGTATTCCTAGCTTGTGTTATTAGGTTAACATTAGGAAGCTTCTCTCCTAGGATAAAGATTTCCGGAAACAGGAGATAGGATAGTAAACACTTGCTTAAAGACTCATTTTTCAGTAAACTGTTTGAGGTAGGAAGTTTGGGGTAAACTGAACCCATTGAAGGACATGGCCTACGCATAGAGTAAGGTATCCCAAAGGCAAATCGGCCCTGAGTAGTGTAAGTGATAGATGACTTACTCAGTCGTTTACTGAATCAAAACACTATGGCCATAGTAATGTAATGTACCTACATCCTCTTAGTTTAGGAAGATGATTACATTGTCAATTCACAGTGATCCAAAACACATATACTAGGTTGGGATTGTAAGATACAAGAATCTAGTAATGTAGGACACGACACTATGCTCAGTTGGTTAACGGAATCGATCACTCAACCAATCTCTTCGACGAAGGGAGGGACATTCATTGAAAAATGAATGTGCGGGGGACCACATTATTAGTCCGTGGTTGGCGGAAAAGCACCCAAGTGATGTTTCTCCTCCACAACCTGACAACCGAAGAACCAAGATTTGAAAGGGAAGAACCTAGACCGTCTTACTTCTATTTGTGCAAAAGCTGTTAAAGCTGTGTATGTACTTCTTATACTTTCATACTCTGTTATTCATTTGAAAAGTTAAAGTTATTTAAATTGAGAAAAGCTTTGAAATCATATTATATGTTGTACTTTATTTCGAAAAGAAAAGAAAAATTTTATTACTATGTTATTTACTCGTTTACTGTGGTTAAAAGTTGTAAAAGTTAGAAATTTTTATTTTACGTAGATGTCGGGTCGTTACACAATCTAAACGAGTTTATTGGAAACAACAATATACGATAAACTGAATACAGATTCTCAACTTGAAGGCAAGCTGGCACATCTATCAACTCAATCTGAATAAGTTTATTATTCACACACATCACATGATAACCAAGTACAGATCCTCAACTTGAAGGCAAGGTGGCACAACTATTAGCTCAATCTGGACAAGTTTATTGAACACAAAATAGATTTGATCTAACTAAGGAAAGAATTCACCATTATAATTGCATGAAACCCTATGTGGCATAACAATTCATCATAACAGCAAAAACACATGAACAGATACAGAACAAGCAATATTGAAGGCAAGGTGGGCACAACATATATTTCTCTCTCATGCAAAAGTTATGTACAAATGAGCAAAAGCTCTTATTTATAGACATCAAAAGGTGTAGGGAACCCTAAAATTACCTTGAGTCAACTACAGTCTTGCAATGCATGCAAGATTTATTGCTAAACCCTAATAAAGGAAACTATATAGTTAACTGGAAAGCTACCATCAGTTAACCGAAACATCTAATCTAAAAATAGACAATTGTGCAAGCATGCACGTCCTTATTGAAAGCATGTTAACTGGAACACTACCATCAGTTAACGTAAACCCTAAATAAAACTCCAAGTAAATAAAGCTAATCTCATAATAGATATGCATGAGATAAGACAGTGAGTTAACTTGAGAAAGTAACGCCAAGTTTAACTCCTGTGTAAGATGTCTATTCTGAGAGGTAGGAATTGAAGTCTACTGATCGTGATCTCGAGCAACCAATCCTTCAACGAGATTCTTAACTGCATTAGCATCTGGAACTCTGATACTTTGTCAAAGAATGCTATGCCTGTGCAGCATGTCCTCACCAGCTGTGATCTGGGACTGAAGTTCACCTCTGCTCCTTGTTGCTTCATCGAACAACGTTGACATGACTGTAAGTTGATTAATCTTATAGCCAATGGTCTCCCCATTGAAAATGGTATGAATGAGTGCTTGGAGCTCTGACTGAACATCAGTAAGCTCAACGTAAGCACCACCCTCGATCTGATATTGACACGGTAAGCAAGATACTAAAGTTCTCACAAACCAGAGTGCACTAGTAACGTGCTCTCTACTCTCAGCCAACTCTGACGCCATAGTTTCCTCTATCTTTGCCTTGAAAACCAATTGCGTTTTCCAAGAGTAGATAGCTTCCTTATCCTCTGCATCTGTGACTAATTCATATGCCATACTCAGGTGAGCAATCATAATCTCATCCCGGGGTCTATTAATCGCCATGTCTCGCTCCTCATCCTGGAGACGAATACGGAGCTCTCATGCATTGTACCGCAACTGATATAACTTTGTAAGCATAGCACGACCTCTAGCAACGAACTCCTCCCACTCATCCAAATGCTTGCCGTATGCAACTAAATGATTAAGTTGGCCTTGTTCTATTGGAGGCTCAATCATCAGTGGGAGTGTGGCGATGACATTTGTCCTATGTACAAGGCTAGAAATGTACTGACGAAGCTGTCTGATTTCAGCCTTGAGGGCTGCCTTATCTTCTCCGTCCTTCAGTATCCTATCCCTGGCACTGTCTATAGCAACCTGTAGGAGATCAATTTGAGTCTGGCGTGTGCTACGACCAAGGTTGACTGTAATAACCTCAAAGTCTTGAGATTCCAACTCATCCAAGCTCTTCCCCTGTGGAGGTATAGCAGTCTCGACAACAATCTCCATGTCAGTATTCCTCTCCACGTGGACCATGTTCTTGATCCTCTTGTATGGCGTATCCTGATAAACCTGATCAAAATCTGAATGATTAACGACATAGGATGGCTGCCTCCTCTTCCTTCCCAGTTGTGCTTCAATCCAAGACTGGTCTCGGCTAATGCTACTGGAAGGATCTGTACTAGCAACAAGAGGTTGTGACGAGAGTGAATATGTAGAAAAACTACTGCGAGGAGAGTCTAGATCCAATTCAATGTGAATTGGGACTGGTGACTGCTCTGGAACTGGTATAGGAACTTGAGGCTGAACCTCAGGCACTGGCGGGCTCTGAACTGGCCTCTGAACTAGCTCTGTGATAGGCTGTTTGTCAAGCTCCGTGTGTGTATCAATGGCAAGCGCCTTGCCTTTTGAATTGTTTGGCGCTTGACCTTTCTTAGGAGGGTTACTCCTCTTCTTTTGTTTAGGTTTTGACTAGGAAGGTAATGAGGGATTCACCACTGGCGGCTCTGCTCTAGGCACACTCACCCTCCTGGTCTTCTTGCTGTCGACGTAAAGTTTACTGTTCTGAATAACTCTACTTGACCTCTCCTTCACTGTTGCGTACTCCTTGGCGTACCAATCAACTGCCGGCAATGGCTGTGTGTCAACTTGCTCTCTGAAAAACTGAGAAAGGACCTCTCCCTCATCATCTGATAAGCCTCCCACATCCTCTGACAAGAAAACAAAAATCTGTGAGAGAGAGAAGCGGCCGTAGCTACGTCTGCGAACCTCGAAGTCATCCGCGCAATTTGCCCAATAATCCTCCATAGAAGGCTTATGATATGCGCGTCCAGCAAGGCGGGTTGTGTAATGACCCCAAAGATCATAGGCACGTGCCTCAACAAGATACTTGAGATGATATTTCTCGAGCTCCTGCCCTGCAACTTTGGCATCAACTGCCGATTTGCACCAATATATTCCCAACTGAAAAGGAAAAGTGGCAGATGGTCTGTGTTTGCGACGTAAAAGGCAATGAACACCATGCAACTGCCTCAGGAACTCCATAAAAACTGTCTTACCCGAAGGATAACATGGAAGCATAGCTGGATTTCCTGTAAATCCATATACTCGGATGTAGGTGTATGTCGGGAACTGAATAAACCAATCTTCCCAACCATCCATCGCTGCTCTAGTAACTACCGAGATACGAACGTGCAACTCCCGGTCCAAGTTTCTCACTGTATAAGTCAGAAAAGCCTCGTGAACACGCTTGAAATGACGTTCAGCCTTAGTGAACTCAAGCTGATCGTAATACTGATAGACTTTCTGAACATTGAGAATGCCCATGGTGTTTAGTCCTCGAAACTAACCCTGATAAGCAATCAAGTACACGAGATAAGAACACATGTGAAAGTCATGAGCAACTAAGAAACCGGTGATTTTCCTATGGATAACATCACTGATGAAGGATGCCCAGTCATAATGCTCCTGCCCAGATATGATGCGACCAATAATGTAATACATCCAGGGCTGGAAAACATTTGCATGTGATTGACCTGAGACACGATTCAGGAGTGTAATTAGAATCACGTACTCATCCTTGTATTCACCACGACCCACATTGTTTAGCAATCTGTTCTTCGCTTGCTTTAATCATCTTTCTGCCATTTTACTCTGGCACTTGTCCACATCAGCATTAAATGCTTTCTCGCACTGCTCCATAGAAATAACATGACCGTTAGGGTGCTGAGGTATACCAAAACTCCTTTCAATGTCCAGTGGTTTGAGACTGCAAATGACTCGTCCATCTACTGACACTATCTCACGAGTAGTAGAGTTGTAATGCTTAATACAAGCTATCACGAACTCAACACAATGAACGGAGATAGGTATGGAAGCGGCCTCCAATAACCCGGACTGCTGAATGTTTTGAATAATCGAATCTCTGATCTTGACTGGATCTAGAACTGCTTTTGGCAGCACCTTGTGAAGATTCGTCTCAACTGTCTCGATGAAGTCGTGAGTAAGGACTGACTTCGTCCTGTATTTGAGCTGAGTGTACTACATTTTGAAAAACTCGCCTGTTGACTGTGAACTCGACTATGTTCTGACAAGATTTCTGGAAAACTAAAAATAGCCTGCTGAGGCTAAAAATAGCCTTTTGAAGAGTTATTTTCGGCGAAAAATTTGAGATATGGGTTTTGTCTAGAAAAAGATTCTAAGACAACCCAAAACGTCAAAAATACGAAAATCTAACTTCTACTCGACCATGCAAAGAGTTTTCAGTTGAGAAAATTAGAAACTCGAGAACGAATGTCCTGAAGTTAAAAATTCTTGAAAAATCAAACGCACAATTTTAATTCGAGGAAGCTATATAGAAATAATCCAGATGTTGAGACTTGCCAAATTCGCCAATTTTAGAAACATGCGAATTGTATTTTGAGAGAAATTTGAGAACCAAGGAGGAAAAAGACGTTTTTTATAAGCTCTTTCTTCTGTGAAAATCGCCCTTGTTCTTCAAACTTGCTGATAAATGTGAACTTTAACCTGCAAAAAGAATGTGTTTGATGAAGTCGCTCTTCAAAACTGATGAAGAATTTTCCTCTGCTTTGAGAATTCGCCTTTGCTCTTGAGAAATTACGAATTTTCTTGAAGCTGTGAGAATAAATAAATGATGGTGCCATGCTTAAATAAGGGAAATTCGTACCACTTTGTCTACTGCAAGATTCAAAACCCTGACCAAAATAGAAGGATTCTTATTGGACCCCCTTCAGCTACACTAACAGTGACTTGAAGTTCGAAAAATAAAATATTCATTATGCAATTTGCAAAGGTGCCAATTTTAGAAATTCGCCATTTTAATGCCAAAATATGCAAAATAAATATTAAATATTATTTAACTTCAGTTGACAAACCGAATGAAGCCTTGGGATTCACTGGCAAACTTCATTGATTCCGAAAAGTCATTATTTGGCCTCATAGGCGTCCATTTGCTCAAGATATTGCATTTTTTTATTAACTTCCTACTTTGTAGCTGACTACAAAGTTACAACTGGCCATCTTCAACACTGATTTCTGGGTGACCAGATGATGCTGAGACTGAACTGGTCTATTCGTCGTGAAGCTTGCAAAGCAAAGAAGAAATGTCTGCTGGGAGTCATCACTGCAAAATCCATCATTTAACACCTCAAAGAATTAGGCGCCCTTGATTAAATTGATTTACAGGAACCAGACGACCATTTCTCCAAACTGCCATCTGACGCTTCAAACGGCTGCTGACGACGAACGGTGAACCCCACTGACAGGGAACCAAGCTCATTGCGTGACTAGAAGTATTCCGCATCCAACGAATATACGCAAGGCATTTGAAAGCTGTGTTAAGGACCCTTAAAGTAAAAGCTTTGAAAAGGCACAAACACCATTTTGACGAAAGTGCAACTCTCAACCAGATGCCCTACTTTGACCTCTGATATCTGGAGTTGGGATGACCTAATTCGAGCACCGTCTGTCTCGATGCGTAGCTAGAAGGACCCACGAGAGAAGTCTCTAGAGGCGACGAAGCAAGAAAACTACTTCTAAGGCCTCAAATAGAAAGGCGCCTTTCCCAAGATGGAATAGACGACCAGACTTAGCCATTTTCTGAACTGTCTTCGTTTTGCAGTATTTCACCAAAGACCTCGCATGTACGAGCGTTTGCAAAATCCCGAAGGCTGACGGCTGGGCTCGTTGAATAGCTAAAGTAATTACGCTCAAATCCCGTGAAGACTTCGAATGCGAACAACCTCATCTGAAAGGCCTAAAGGCTAGGCGCCCCTGGCCTATAGAAATACACTGAATATTTTATGCCAGTCCGCCTGTAAAATTATGTCCTTGGTAGAATGTCTGTCACGATTTGTCAAAATGTCGAATTAACAGGCAACTTGGTGCATCGCGGAGCTAGACTAGAGTAGCACTGATGTCATGAAGACCTCGTCAGCAAACTCTGCTATCTCAAATGTCATTTTAAAGGGCGCCCCTGAGCTACAGGGGCGCAGTTACACCATGTGAAATATTCCTGTGATGTGAACTCTCCTTATAAGCTCATCTTCTGACGTCAGCTGCCAGAGTTCTGGGACTCGGATGACTGCGTTTGATAACTCGTTGGACAGGCAGACTAGTCGTGAAGAGATTGACTGTATTAATCACCAGGAAAACCAAGATTTAAACCTCCATTAAGAAGTGCGCCCTCAAGCTACAGGGGCGCAAAAGATGGAAAAGGACAAGCTTCTGCAATCTGGAACTTCTGGAACTTTCAACTTCTGTCGCCAATTACCGGAGTTACGAGTCTCGGATAACTTCGCTGGATAGCTCGTCGGATAGGCATATAGCTTATATAAATATATAAACTTCCATAGTCAAACAAGGAAGTGGTCAAATTTGAGAACATTCAACGTATCTAAAGCCCCTTTGAATCATTGTTCAAAGTAGGGAAATTAATTATAATTTCCAAAAGATAATGTTTATATAATATTCCAAAATCCATTTTAAAGTTCTCGATATTAACATAAGTATTGCATTCCTAACGGCCTTTCAAGGAAATCGTTTTTGTTGGTGACAGCTGTGAACTCAATTATTGCTGACGAGGAAATGGATGTGCACTTATTACAATGTTAATAATTATAATTGAAACCATTTTTGGAACTTTCAAATTAAATATATAAAACCTTACGTTTCCTAATCTCAATGACAAATAATTATCTTGTTGTGAAACGTTTCATTTTTTATTTATTGTTTCACTAAGTTGGAGGAGACTTGAACTTAGGGACATAGAAAATGACAATATTCTATGTAATTATGTAAATAATATTTAATTATTAGTTATTTTTAAAAAGATATATATATATTTTTAGGAATTTTTATATATGACATTGGAAATGTGTTTATTTTCTCATTTTAAATGGAATTTGGTGCACCTTATAATGTAAATTTGGTGCACAAACTTGAAAATAATTAAAAAAAGCTTGAAAATAACATCAAACATTCTTGCTCTCGTGCTAATGTATTTTGCTTACTTGTAGTGCATGGTGCTTAGTATATTTTCCAGATCTAATTTTTTATTTCTTTTGGTCACAAAGGAATTGACTCAAAGACAAGTTACATTAATAAATTTAACAAGATTACCTAATACTAATAGGATATTTCAAAAGTATAGGATATTTTTAAATAAAGTTTATTATTGACCAATAGGATATTTCAAAAGTATGGATTTTAATAAAGTTTATTATTGACCAATAGGATATTTCAAAAGTATGGATTTTAATAAAGTTTATTATTGACCAATAGGATATTTCAAAAGTATGGATTTTAATAAAGTTTATTATTGACCTATTTATAAGGATATTTCAAAAGTATGGATTTTAATAAAGTTTATTATTGACCAATAGGATATTTCAAAAGTATGGATTTTAATAAAGTTTATTATTGACCAATAGGATATTTCAAAAGTATGGATTTTAATAAAGTTTATTATTGACCTATTTATAAGGATATTTCAAAAGTATGGATTTTAATAAAGTTTATTATTGACCTATTTATGTAAGGGGTGTAATTATTGTAGTAGAATGGAGATAAAATAATCCCGTGAGTAGTACATGTTTTGAAATTTGTATCTCTATGTTGATTGTTAATATATTTATAATACTAAATTATGTTATGATGTTTATAATCAGCATAATGAGGAATATGATGAGTTACTCTCATGTGGATAATCAATATTTTATAAATAAACTAGCTCAGACTCATTTGACTAATGTTAGGAATCCTACACAACTAGTGAATATGTTCTATCATATGCTAGCAAGTAAACCATATGGGCATAAGACTTTCCGATAAATTTTAGATAATCATATATCTTCTATAGTGAATAGAGCATATATCCATACCTCTGCCATAAATTCATATGCTAGCAAGTAAACCATATGGGCATAAGACTTTCAATGGTCAGAGATGAGAAGAAAATGAGTGAAGCAGTTGCAATCTTATCACTTCGCTCGTGAATAACATTATTTGTGTCAAGTTGGTTGTGGGGTCATTAACCTCAAATCTTATCACTTCGTGAACAAGTCGCAATATTATGTTTAATTTTGTATTAAATTTATAAATTTTAAATATTATATTAATTCAGATTTTTAATATTAATTTTTACTTAAAATTTTATTAGAAAAACGTTAGTTTATTAAAAGAGAAAAGTGTTTTTTCTTATATTTCTTTTTACTCATTTTAAATTATTTTGTATAGATGATTTTAATGTATGATTTTAACACATATTTTTAGTTATTTTAATGGATGTATTATGTAACATTTTGCTATGCCATATCATTATGTTCAAAACATCCATGATTTATTTTCTAAAATAATGTTCGTCTTGGATTAGAATGCATCTACGATTATGTTCCCTAGACTAGATCAAGGGTTTGAAAGTTAATCTTTTGTTCAAGAATTCAAAATTTCTATATTTTGAGGTGAAGAATCCAAGACATGATCATTACTCACAAGTATGTGCACCAAAAAGTTCAATTATTTAGTTTGTCAATTAAATTAAAGCCATCACCGAGGTCATTTTAAAACATAAGGTTATTGAATATAGACGGTATATAATCTTTCAAACATATTCACATATATCAAACATTGAGACTTGATGGTCTCACCTTTAATGGCATAGTGTAATGGTTGAGAATTACAGTTGTTTGGTTGGCCACCCAAATTTAAATTTGTAGAGTTAAAATGCTTACAAGCTATATGCCCTTGCTTGGATTTTCTAGTCATGGGTAAATTTGACCACTTCCTTGTTTGACTATGGAAGTTACCTTATATGCCCTTGTTTTAGACTTCTATAAACCGGAAATTCAATTTCTACAAAATGCACAATTGATTTTTCCTAAATCGATTCTATTCTAATGATCAAATGAAAGTAAATAAATACAATGAAACAAGAAGAGGGTATCTTATTCGACATGCCAAACTCTTGAAAGTTTTAGGGTTTCCAGTTAACTGAAGGTAGTGTCCAGTTAACTTTGCTTTAAATAAGGACGTGCATGCTTGCACATTGTCCATTTTAGGTTAAATGTACCGGTTAACTGATGGTAGTTTTCCAGTTAACTGTATAGTTTACTTTATTAGGGTTTAGCAATAAATCTTCCATGCATTGCAAGACTGTAGTTGACTCAAGGTGATTTTAGGGTTCCCTACACCTTTTGATTTCTATAAATAAGAGTTTTTGCTCATTTGTACATAACTTTTGCACGAGAGAGGAATATATGCTGCGCCTACCTTGCCCTCAATATTGCTCATTCTGTATCTGTTCATGCATATTTACTGTTGTGATGAATTGTTATGCCACATAGGGTTTCACAATTATAATGGTGGTTAGATCAAATCTGTTTTGTGTTCAATAAACTTGTCCAGATTGAGCTGATAGATGTGCCACCTTGCCTTCAAGTTGAGAATTTATTCTTGTTTATCGTATGGTGTTTTGTGAATAATAAACTTGTTTAGATTGAGCTGATAGATGTGCCACCTTGCCTTCAAGTTGAGAATCTATACTTGTTTATCGTCAGATAGTCATCCCCGCTCCATTTTCTCATGCTCTGTTTTCTTGAGGAAACTGGATAGATTTTAAGTAATTAGCATAGTTGTAGTTAGTAGTCTGCGAAACCAAAAAATACTCAGCTGCAACGTATATAGTTTTCGAGAAAGCCTTGTACCTCTACAGCTGAAACAAAAAGACAGGATATAGTTTAGTTTACTTTCCTTTCAAAGCACTTTTGTCAAGCACAACGAGGGAGCTTCCCCTCCTAATTTGAAGAGCACTCATTGCATAGTGTGCATAGCTGTCCATACCAACTCTTACTCCAGAGGTGCTAGTTGTTACACCAACAGTTTTCTGGCGCCCACCGTGGGGCATGAGGCCTCGAAAACTTCATGTCACAGTTATGACTATCTGACGTCCTACTGCTCCAGTACAACAACCAACACTAATTCCACCTATTATATAGCCAAATTTAGTCTTCATCGAAGCAGAACAGTCAGATATCATCAATAGCTTGCGCACTTTTATTTTTGAAAATCATACATCTACCACTCAGTGGAGAAACACGGCTACAACTCTGGATAAAGAAGAAGAGAAAGCAGATCTTGCAGCAGGTAGACCAGTTTTGCCACCTCCCTCGTGGAATTAAGCATCCTGGCGTACCGAGTTTATATTAGAAGAAGGAGAGGTAATCCTCCCATTCAGCCAGATCTTGTTTTCGAAGAAGCTCCTAATCAGTTTACTGAATCAGAAATTTTTGAAGAAGAGATTCCCACTCCTACAGCAGAGATGGGTGATCGTAACAATGGCGATCATAACAATGATAATCACAACGGTCGTAATGGAAGAAACGCAAGACGTCTAGCCCCCTTGCCTTGGGGCGACAATATTGGACCGTTGGCTTTAGCAGGACATCATGAACTACCCAAGGGTTCACACAAGTTTTTCCCGAGATTTCATGGCGATGGTTCCAAACATCCAGATGAACATCTATCAGCATTCACGGCGGCTTGTTCCGTTTTGCATGTTGCGCATGAAGACATCGTCGTTTGTCTTTTCGTGGAAACTCTTGAAAACAACGCAGCAAACTGGTTCAATAATCTTGAACCAGGAATTATTACTAGTTGGGCCATCATGAGCGACAAGTTCTTGGCAAGATTCAAGCCTGCCAAGGACAATCATAGACTATTTGCACAACTCTCAAATTCAAAGATGGAAAAGCATGAACCGATGAGGGAATTCGTGGCAAGGTTTAATCGCCTTGTTACACGTCTTTCTCACACCTTGAATCCGTCTAATGAGATTTTGATGAGTTCTTTCATCAACGCGCTGCCATCAAAAATTGCCTTTTTCCTAAAGATAAGCGAAGAAGATGATCTACAACATCTTCAGGAGGAAGCCATCAAGCTTGAAGATAACATGATTACAACTGGTAAGATGAAAGATGATTCAATCAGGCCGCTCGTGCAAGCATCGGCTGATCTGTTGCTACAAAAGGTAGCAAACGAGGTGACAATACTAAAGAGACAGTCACCACCTCAGGGGCAACCAGCCTTGCCCCCACCACCTTTTCAACCACAACAACCGTACCAGCCGAGGAGAAATAATTTTCAGCCGTACAATAATTTCAAGTCTAAGTTTTCACAAGGACAACCAAGACAAAATAATGAAGCTGAGAAGGCTACAGTCTTTTGCACGTTCCATGATTCAGCAAAGCACACCGGGGCTACTTGTCCGGAAAATCAGAGAATGAATCAGCTCATGGGATTTGTCGATTCTGCTCCTAGTTCAGACTTCATACCTTCCAGTTCAAACGTCATCTCTTCACAGATAGACGAGTTTGATGGCGACTCCGCAACGGGATACTTTGATCAGAAAGAAGAAGAATCCTGCCACTTTTCTCTTGCAGTGAATCATGAAAATATCACCTCACCTGTGTTCACACATGCTCAGCATTTCAAGGCACAGAAGGAGGAAGAGGAAAAGCGGAATTTGAATACAAAAGCAAAGGAAGTAGCTTCTACTTCCAATCTTAAACCTTCACAAGAGAATATCTTGCCAACAGCTTTAGATACATCTTCAGCAAGTTTTGACATTGTGTCTTCCATGATGAAGACGAAGGTACAGATTTCTCAATTGGAGTATTTGCAAGATCATCCAGAACAGCTGGATAGAATCTTGAATGTTCTTAAAAAGAAGACTGTTGTTCAACCGACATTATTACAATCCTCAGTTCCTACAGAAGAGAAGCCCAAGCCGTTTTATATATCTTTATATATAGGAGGTTTTAAGCTGAGCAATTGCATAATTGACAGTGGAGCTTCAGACAACGTTATGCCCTTACAAATTATGAATGCGTTGGGACTTTCATGCACCCTGATTCAGGAAAAGTGTTATTCACTTGAGTCTAAACCGGTGCCGTTAGTCAGTCAACTCAAAGATGCGCAAGTAAGGCTAGCATTGTGTCCAGAGAAAAAGATCATGATGACCATCCTAGTGGCTGATATTCCTACCAGTTACGGGATGTTGCTTAGTAGAAGTTTCTGCAAAGATCTTGGAGGAGAAATACAGATGGATTGGTCGTTCGCGACAATCCCATTGAAAAAAGGTACTTTCAAGCTGGAACCGGAAACAAAATCAAAGTTTACAGTGGTGAAGTCCCAGGACCCACATGCTCAAGTGTTATATCAAGACACGGGTCCAGGCACATATGCTATGGTGTCCGAAGTAACGGAAGATTGTCAAAACTTTGCTCTTTCCATAGAATTATCAAATGAAGAATCTAAGATGTGGACGATGCAGTTTGATGGCAGTTGTTCGACTTCAGGCTCCGGAGCAGGAGTAGTGATTATCTCTCTCGAAGGTTGTTTATATCCTTTTGCATATAGGTTGCAATTCGATTGCACTAATAATACTGCTGAATATGAGGCGCTTTTGTTAGGTCTAAAAAACGCAAAGGATATGGGGATCAAGTTGCTTCGAGTTGAAGGAGATGCAGAACTGATCGTTAAGCAAGTCAGAGAGCAGTTTCAAGTAAGAAAGAATTGTCTCCAAAACTACAGGTAGAGAGTATGGAATGCAATCAACTGGTGTGATGCATTTAACATCAAATATATTTCAAGAATGAACAATAGCAAAGTTGATGCACTTGCAGTTTCAGCTGCTCTTTTCATGCCTAACTCTGACTTTCGTCAGAATTCATTTGCTATTGAGCTAATCTACAGACCAGCTATTCTTGATAATTCAGACAACTGGCAAGTCTTCAGTGACGATGAAGATATCAAAGAATTTCTCGTCATGAGAGATAACTACAAAGAATTGTTCTTTGAAGGGAGTTCAACTCCTTACAAAGAGTCAATTGCTGAAGAATATGAGGTTATAGAATCTGGAGTCATACAGTTGAAGGGAAATCAGATTCCTAAAGGTTTTGTATCCTTAGAGGATATTTTTGACAGGCATGATCGTTACATCCAAGATTAGAAAAAGTCAGGGGTGAATACTGTAATGTCCCCTTTTCAAGCCTGTTAGTTCCTGTGACCGTTAGCCTTTCCTTGGAAACCCGGAGGCTAGTCGGAAGTTAAAATTAGGGTTTCCTAATTTTGAGGAGGTCAGTGTTCGGAGATGTCAATTTTAATGGCGGATTCCTTCTGGGTTTTCAGAGGGCTTCGCAGTGGTATGATCATTCCGGCATTCTGGGTACTTTTTGGAATTTACTATTTTTAGTAAATTCTATTTTTGGCAGTTTGGCAGATGATGTTCAGTTCAGTTGACTTCCTGTTTCAATGGTCAGATGTTTGGATCAGTTTTGGCTTCAGTGCACCTCCGGAGGGATAAGTTAAGTTATTTCATTAAAGGCACATTTAAATATTATAATTTAATGTTGACCTTGGGCTTAGAAGTAATGACTTAAAGATGTTTTAAAAAGGGGCCATTGAGGGTGGCGCCTTCATTAAATGTTTATTTTAATTATTGCCTAAGTCAAGAAAGATGATGTGGGGGCGCACTTTTCAAGATGGATTTTTAATTAAAATATCATTCATTAATCTTTTAAGGAGAAAGTACGCCTTCTTGAGGGGATATGAGGATTTGACCTAAAAGATGATTTTAGGGTTTCGTGAAGTGAAACGAAGCTTATAAAGAGAGGGCTTGTGCATCAGTTTGGATCATCTTGGAAAATACACCGTTATGCTGCCGGATTGAATCTGGATCACTTCGAGGGATGAAGACCTCCTAACCATTGGGCATCACTTCGTGTTTGAGAAACAACATCTAGTGGTGAATTTCAGTCTACGTGTGAGTGCATCTTTAGTTCATTCATTGTATGTTCAGATTATTGTGAACTTAGTTAGATTTGCAAATTCATGTTTCAGCTTATTGCATTATTGTAGACAGCAGATTCGAAGTTTCACTCATAACTCAAAAAAGACAAAGTATTTCATTCTGGGTATTGCATTGTTAGATACATTTGTCCTAGGCGTCCATGTCTTCCAAATCATAGAATTTTAGGAGGAGTATTCAATTTTAAAAGGAAGATCGATTCTTTCAGCAGGGCCGTACCATTTGCTAGCATTGGGAATTGTGCATTAATTATTATTGACATCTTGGATCTGTTTCAGAGTCTTAGTTTGGTCGCCATCCTTATTAGAGCATTTTGCATGTGGTTTAGTGCTAATCGGTTGATTCTTGAGCAAGTTATGAACATTACCTTGGTTTTGTGAGTTGCTGGTTATTCTTGTTAAATACAGATCTGACAGAACAGCATACAGAAATCTGCAATTTCTATTTGTAATGGCCTTGTGAATGACTTAAGATTGTAGCAGATCCATTTCTGAATGTTCCATTTGTTAAGCATATAATATCTTGACATTGCAGGCAGTCATAATCTTGTAAACTGGCAGTAGTACTGACCAGTGTTTTGATATTGCTTTGTCATTCTTGTAATCATCTTTCCTCTTCAGTTTTGAGTAGAATAGTGATAGCTCCGCCCTATGGTCGCTACTGTCCATTCTGGATAAGCAAGCACATTCTGGGTGTCGAGAAGTTTCCTCTTCCAGCATCGTTTCTTTCAAGCATTATTTTGTATTCAGCATTTTCTTTTCAAGCAGTAGATCTGGTAATCACTCCGTCATATGGTCGCCCTCACTCCGCATCGGATTGGGTAGCACATACTTGACGTTGAGTTCCTTTCTGCAAATAGATTAGAAGACCCTCTGACCAATGCTCACCCTCAGCGGTGCCATTCTGGTTAGGGTTGCTTTCTTGCACGTTTCGGTTTATCTATCTAACCTTAACGGGTGCACTGGCTTTGTAATGTTGTAATCTGTTAATTAAAAAAACAAAAAAAATTGGCTCGGTATATTTCAAATACTTCATCAGAATATAATCAAGTCAACATAGGTACTGAAGACAAGCCTCGGTTTGTGAATTTGGGCAAATGTTGTACTCCTGAAGAAACTGAGAGGTTTACCGCCTTGTCCAAGCAGTACAAGGATGTTTTCGCCTGGTCATATGAAGATTTAAAGGTCTTCACACCCATTGAATTGTTTCACACAATTCCGCTGAAATCTGATGTTAAGCCTTTCAGGCAAAAACAAAGACATTATAATCCGCGAATTCAAGATACTATTTACCCGGAGATTCAGAAGATGGTGGATTCGAGAATAATATTTCCCATTCATCACTCCACCTGGGTGTCAAATATCGTTCTTGTGCGCAAGAAGAATGGAGAAATCAGAATTTGCATTGATTTCAGGAACTTGAATCAATCATCTTTAAAGGACAACTATCCCTTACCTATCATAGAGCATACATTGCAGACAGTTACCAGATCAGAAATGCTATCTCTTCTTGATGGTTTTTCTGGCTATAATCAGATTGCAGTGGCTGAGGAGGATCAGATCAAGACAGCTTTCACCACGCCATGGGGAACGTTTACTTATGAAAGGATGCCTTTTGGCCTTATCAATGCCGGTGCTACTTTTCAGAGAGCCATGGATTTAGCGTTTGGGGATCTTAGGAATAAGATCATAGTCGTCTATCTTGATGACTTAACCGTTTTTTCAGATAAACGGAGTGATCACTTTTCACATCTTGTGAAAGTGTTCGAGAGATGTAGGTATCACAAAATATCTTTGAATCCAAAGAAGACAATCTTTGCAGTGACGGAAGGCAAGTTACTTGGTCATGTTGTTTCCAAAGAAGGTACCAGAATAGATCCAAATCGGGTGGATTCGATCAAAAACCTATCTCTCCCTACAAGCAAAACGCAGGTGCACTCCTTTTTCGGTAAAGTTAACTTTATCCGAAGGTTCATACCTAATTTCTCAGAGCTAACGAAGGAGATTTCAACAATGATGAAGAAGACATCTACTTTTGTGTGGACGAATGAAGGCAAACAGGCCTTTATCAAAATCAAAGAAGCTGTTGCAAACACGCCAGTGTTAGTTCGGCCTGACTTTCAGAAGGATTTTATCCTTTATTGTTATGCGTCGGAACACTCACTATCTGCCATACTGACACAGAAACTCAGCGAGGAGGGAGAATCTCCTATTGCTTTTATAAGTGCTAATTTTAAGGATGCTAAGATGCATTATTCCCAGATCGAGAAAAACGCTTATGCTGTTGTCAGAGCTGTCAAGAATTTCAGGTTTTATCTCTTGAATTCTCATACAACGGTGTATGTCACCGATCCAGCAGTCAAAAGTGTGCTTACCCAACAGGGGATGGGCACAAAAAGAGGGAATTGGATCGCGAGAGTTCAAGAATATGATCTGGAGATTAAACCAACCAAGCTTGTTCGCGGGCAAGGTCTTTGTCGTTTGTTGGCGGAAGATGGAGATTGCAAATTCCAAAGCAATGGTGGAATTGGTTCAGAGCAAGAAGTTGAAAAGGACCTTCCTTTGGTTCTGCTTGTTAATTCTGCGGAAGAATGGTACACACCTCTATGGTATTATTCAACATATGGAGAATGTCCACGTCACATGGACAAACAGCAGAAAAGAACACTGAAATTGAAAGCACAGAATTTCGTGCTTGTTAACAACGTTCTGTACAAGCATGGCCTTGACGGAACTTTCCTATTATGTGTCGGAAAGGATCAGCAACGGAGATTGTTAGAAGCTTTTCATAATCAAGCATGCGGAGGACACTTTTCATCTAGGGTCACTGCATTCAAGATTCTGCGAGCACAATTTTATTGGCCAACTATGTTCCGTGACGCATATGATTGGGTGTACAAATGTCAGTTATGTCAGCAGTTTGCTAGTAAAGTGAAATTGGCATCTTTTCCACTCAGGCCATTTGTCATCGATGCTCCATTTCAACAGTGGGGTATTGATTTTGTAGGACCTGTCAATCCAATTTCCAATAAGGGGCATGTGTATGTCCTTACAGCGACAGATTATTTTACGAAATGGGTTGAGGCGATTCCTACTAAACGAGCTACGTCCGAAGTGGTTTGCAGCTTTCTCAAGGAAAATATCATTTCTCGCTTCGGAGTGCCTCGGAAAATTGTGACTGATAATGCAACATGTTTCTCGTCAGAGGAAATTTTGAGTTTTTGTTTTGATCACGGCATCATGCTGTCACATTTGTCAGATTATTACCCTCAGGGTAATGGACAGGCCGAATCATCCAATAAGAACATTGTCACAATTATACGCAAGTTGGTTGAGTCAAATCAGTGAATTTGGCATACTAAGTTATACGACGCTCTTTGGGCTGATCATATAACTCCTAAAAGAGCTATTGGCACCTCGCCTTTCATTCTTTTGTATGGTACAGAAGCTATTCTTCCTATTACCTTGGAGCTATCTGCTTTACAGCTAGCATCTGCAGTGGAGGATGAAGAATTTAATGATCCTATTCAGAAACGGATGCTACTCCTGATGAAACTTCAAGAGGAAAGGACAGAGGTTGTTGATAAAATCACTCAGCATCAAGAAAGACTAAAGAAGATTTTTGATAAGAAGGCTCGTTACAGAGACTTTGAGGTTGGAGATCTAGTCCTTTTGTGGGACAAAAGGCATGAGCCAAAAGGAATGCATGGAAAATTTGATTCCTTGTGGTTAGGGCCCTTCCGGATTCATGAATCTGCAGGAGAGAACACTTATATTCTCTCACATCAAGATGGAAGGCTCTTCCCGCTTCCTTATAGCGGGCAGTATCTTAAGCACTTCAACCCTCCGGGGGAGGAGTAATATTGTAAATATTTTGTAAGTAATTTTTATGCTTTCTGGTTATGTTGTTTTGTTTTTCCCCGTTCTGTGATGTTATGTCGTGTTTTAGGTGATTAGGGAAGTCCTGACTCCATATACCCAACTTATAAGTCACTGGTCTACGAAAACGCTGAGATTCTAGGGATCTCCTATGTCGTAAGTATCCGACATGGTCACCAGACGGAGCCTAATGTTGTACCCAAATCAAATTTTTTGCTTCACTAAGGCATTTTGCTTAATTAAGTCTTAATCTTGTTAAAGTGATGTCAAAAGGTCGTTTTTGGGCTTTTTACAATGGAGTTTGTGTTAGTTTCATGTCAGTCTGTTACTGAGGTAATTCAAGAAAAGTGAAAATCTGAAGGAAAATCATCAAAATTCTCTCTAAAGAGGGGAGCACATTTTCAAAAGGGCACCCTATCTTTTTGGGGCTCAAATCCTGTTTTTAGGGTTTGTTACCTCCAGCAGACATTTGTCTGGCATCACGTCAGCTTTGCAACGGGCTATTAAGCTTATCAAACAGACCTGTTTCGTGCAAGTTACGGAAGATATAGCGCAAAACGAGAGGAATGACGAAAGTGGCTAACACTGAGAAAAAGAGCAGCTTTTCAAAAAGGCGCCCATTTTTTTGAGGTGTCAAATGAAGGTTTTTGACTAAATGCCACCCGAGATGTTTGTCTCACATTTGTTCAGGCTTCGTGACGCATCCGTCAGTGGGTGAATCTGAGTTGCAGAAGTGCTTGAGCCGGAGGTCAAACATGGGGTCAAATCTTGGTCAAAATATCAAGGAAAAAGCAAAAGAGCACATTTTTAGAAAGGCGCCTGAGCTTTTCAAGCCTTTAATACCTTCTTTTTGATGTTCTCAGATATTCAGCTTCTCCGTGGAACGTTCAGCTTTCCGTTGCCTGTCTCTGTCAGATCAGAAGTTGATTCAACAGCGTGCAGTCAGAGTTTGTGTTATTTTGGTCAATTCCAGAAATGGTTTAAGTCTGGAGGAAAAAGAGCAGCTTTTCAAAAAGGCGCCCTTGATTTTCACCCCTCAGATGATGTTTTCTGGAGAAATGTGCCTTTGCAGCTGTCATGTGGAATGAGGTCAGCTCCGCAGTGAACCTGTGATCCAGTCCTGCAACTTGGTCAATCAAAAGTTATGAAGGATTTGTTTTTCCCTTCGTACGAGATGGAGATGTGAAAATTTGACTAAGTCTGAGAAAAAGAGCAGCTTTTGAAAAAGGCGCTTGGATTTTTAACCCTTCAGATCTTAGTTTTATGATATTCAATCTCAAGGTATCTTTTGATCAGTTTTTGTCCTACTCTGCGATGCACCTGTCAGCCAGCCAATCGGTGGAGTCAGTCAGCCAGTGTCAGGGGGTGAACAGAGGTCTCGAAAGACATTCAAATCCAAATTTTCATCAAAATTGGCTAAGTCTGGAAAACGCCTAGAGAGGTCAAAGTTGATTTTTCGAAGGAAGTTGACTAGTGCGCCCTAACTTGAATTCTGACTTTAGTTAGACTGAACGATTTCTGGGTTGTCATCTCCAGTTCACATTTTGGCATGTTGAGTGTTCTTTCAGTTCACATGTCGAGTTAACTAGTTTGCATGTCCAGTTAGCATCTTTGCATGTTAAGTTAACGTGTTTGCATGTCCACTTAACTGAAGTGCATGTTTGAAAATCAACTTGAGTTTGAATGCATGGCGCATTAGTTGAAGCTTTGTGAAGATTTTGTGAAGTTGGCGCTTCACTTTGGATTGTCAACTTCAATTTCTAAAAGGGATGCTTTAGTTCTTAAAGCATGAGTTTAAAGCATGTGAAGTATGGCGAATTTAATATTAATTGTCAACTGAAACTTAATTCGCATGGTGCTTTCAATAGATTTAGCAACTGAAGTCTTAATAAGGCGACTTTAGTTCTATTCGCATGGTGCTTTATTTAGTCTTCAATTAACTAAATTGGGGTCCAATCATAAGCCAAGCGCAATTTTCAAGGTTGCATGTATTTCTACGAATTTTGGTGATGAAACTCTATTTATTCAAGTTTAGGCATCCATTATTTTCTCATCACAAGCTTGAAAATATACATTCTTCTTGAGCGAGCAGCAATTTAAAGGTGCTACGGGTGTCAGAATTCAGCGTTCTTCATAGCAACGGATCCAGATTGTTCAGAGGAAGAAGATTTCAGACTTTGTTTTCAGTTTGCATGCAAGTTTCATCAAATTCCAAAACAGAGATAGGCGAATTCTACAGAAGCAAAGCAAATAAAATCTTCTTTCTTCTGTCTTATTTCTTCTATTTCTCATCTCGGTACTTTCTTCGCATGTCAAAGAAATTCAGCATATTTTCAGAATTTGATCATCTGGGTTGGTATACTTCAGTATTTGCAGCAAAACCCATGTCTTAGATTTTTTCGAGAAAATTGTCCCGTAGTCTTCATTCTGAAGCTCATGCTATTTTCTGAGAATTTCTTTGCATGTGGGTCTGAAACACATTTTTTCGAAAATTGAGCTATTTGGGTTGTCTTAGAATTTGATTCTCCACAAAACCCACGTTTCAGAAAAAATTCGAAAATTTCTCCCGCCATAGGCTATTTTAGCCTTGTCTAGAGATTTTCAGTTTTTCCAGAAAGTTGTTCAAGTATATTCGACTTTACAGTCAAAAGTCTTCATTTTCAAAATGCAGTTCAATCTCATTGATTATAAGACCAAATCGGCTCTTATACATAATTTTTTCAGAACCTCTGAGATGGACTTAAATCATGTTTATCCAGTGGTTAATCTGAGCAGTTTGGAGGGTGTTAGCAGCAATTCATTGAGAAATCTTGAGCGTTTCGGATTGCTGGCAGTGGCACCTATTCCTGTTACCACTTTTGATCTTGAGTTTGTTCTTGCTTGCATCAAGCATTATGACTCATCTTCACGACAAATCAGATCAGCTGATGGGAGGGTTATCTGCAGTCTTAAACCGAAGGATATAGAGAAATGTTTTGCTATTCCTCCTCATTCAGATAATTTCACTGTGGTTATTGAGGCCTGAGAGAAGATCTGGGATGGAGATCAAGAACGTTCACAGAGAAAGGTGGCTCAAAGATGGCTGAAAGTTCAGAAGACTAATATGCCTAAAAAGATTGGTCGTGGTGAATTCAAGGATGAGGTTGCTGTTTTGATAAATTTGCTCAATCGAGTTACAAGTCAAGAGGATGCTAGCACTTTCCGATCATGGATGTTTTACCTTATTTCCAGAATTTTTGATGGCACAGAACATTTTGATTGGGCTATGTTGATTAGTGATTGCCTACATCAGCATATTTCTGATTTCTCAAGTTTCATGAGTTTCGTATGATATCCTACTTGGTCTACTTTGTTGCATTTCAAGGCAGCTACAGGCATCTTAAAACTAATGGTACTCTTGGTGTTCAACGTGTTCATGGGCATTTTTTAATTTACGCAGAATTGGGTCGTAACATGTGGTATCAGAACTACCAGGTTCTGCACTGAAACCTATGAGCTCATTACGCAACAATGCGTAAACCTTATCAGAAGATAACGGTTGAAAAGTTCTTTGTACCACTACGGCAAGAGAAAAGAACTTAGAGAAGTGAAAAGGAAATATGTGATCCTTAGTAACTTATGTAAATTGGAACAAGTTAAGAGTTAACCTTAGAAAAAGAACTCTTAATCAAACAAATGTCACCTAGAATTGTGGAAGTTTATGCAATTAAGTTAGACAGAAAGGTTAGGATGAATAACCAAGTTATACCTTTATCCAACGAAATAGTTTATGATTCCAAGGAAAAAGAAGGAATATGATAGACTTTTGGATTTGATTAAAACAATTATGAGTCTATGAGAATTTGAGAATGAAACAAGGGAATTAATGTCAGAGTTAAGACATCGGAACGACAACGGAAATTGTCGGATGAGAAACCACTATAACCTAGGAAAAGATAGAGTAAGAGGCTGCACGGAATGTGGCAAGGAAATGTCCGGTATACCAGAAAATGAAGATCGGATGTCATCATTGGTAGCACATACATACTCTCTTTAGATTCTAGAGGAAAATGATAGAACATAAGACAGATCAATCTGATCATGTTAGTAGAACTAACATAATGTTCTAAGTGGATAAACTCATGAAAGAAATCAATGTTTTGGAAAATTTCACTTACAGGATTTTGATTTATGAACAAGTAGTTGCTTAGAATCCTGAAAAGATATTTCAGTTTAGCAAACAAATACATAAACCATGATCATACTTGAAATGTTCAGTTGAGCGAATGTACAAAGTATTATAGTCAATGAGCAAAAATGGAAAACCAAAACTTGGATGAAAATCTTGTAATGTATGCTTATATGTTTTCCAAAAGATAGTTAAAAGTATAATTAGGCTAACTTGTATTAAACATTCAGGTTAAAGTGAATTTTTAAATCATGGTGAAAGTGTATGAGAGGACGAGAAATATTCCTGGAACAAGTCGTGAAGAGGAACAAGAACCAACAGGAATAGAAGCAAAGCTGGAACAGATTCTGGCAAGATTGTCCAATCTTGAAAAGGCAAAAGCAATTGAGATACCTGTCACCAATAATGAAGAGGAAAGTTCTTCACATGGAGAAGGCATTAATCATAATCATGAAAAGGAGAAATCTCCAACTCCGTCTATTGAGAAGAAGAAGAAACAAGTGTCCACTGAGTTAACAAAGGATATGAAGAAAGTATACCCTCCAAAATTTGATGGAAGTGCCGGAGGAGATGAAGCTGAGGTATGGTTAGTACAAATGGAAAAGTACTTTGACATAAGAAATTATGACGAAGTTACTAAAGCAGCTTGGGGTGCTTATCAGTTAGCGGGTGAAGCCTCCAACTGGTGGATAAACAAGAAACTGGAATTGGATATAAATTCCTGGAAACTGACTTGGGAAGAGTTTGTTGAAATTTTCCGCAAGCGGTGGTTGCCACAACTCTATTATGACCAAAAACTTTCTGATTTCCAAGAATTGAGGCAAGGAACTATGTCAGTCAACGAGTACTGGGAGAAGTTTACTCGGTTTCTGCGATATGTTCCTATCTATCATAAAGATGAACGATTCCGGATCAGGAAATTCATCTTGGGACTGAACAGAAATATTGGAGGTGAAGTCGATATGCATGGTCCGACCACAATGGATCTTGTGTATGAAAAAGCCATTAAGCAGGAACAGAACCTTAAGGCAGACTCCAATCAGTATGAAAGAGAAGAACAAAAGAAGGAAACTGAAGTCTCCGACAAGATTACCCCCAAGAAAGAAGAATTTGCGCAAGATGCAGCAAGGAAAAAGGGGAAGAGATCTCGCTTCAATGAGAAGGAATTCAGAAGAGACTGGAAAAGAGACAACTCAAGGTACAATGACACTAGCAGAGCTAGTGAAGGTGTTAATAAAACTAGGGAAACCATAGAGAAAAGAGGACCAAGAGCAGGATGCTTTATTTGTAGGGGTAATCATTATGCAAATGAATGCCCCAACAAAACTTTTGGTACCCAGCTGTAATGTCCCCTTTTCAAGCCTGACAATTTCTGTGACCGTTAGCCTTTCCTTGGAAACCCGGAGGCTAGTCGGAAGTTAAAATTAGGGTTTCCTAATTTTGAGGAGGTCATTGTTCGGAGATGATAGTTTTAATGGCGGATTCCTTCTGGGTTTTCAGAGGGCTTCGCAGTGGTATGTTCGTCTCAGCATTCAGAGTACTTTTTGGAATTTACTATTTTTAGTAAATTCTATTTTTGGCAGCTTGTCAGATGATGTTCAGCTCGGTTGACTTCCTGTTTCAGTGGTCAGATGTTTGACTCAGTTTTGGCTTCAGTGCATCTCCGGAGGGATAAGCTAAGTTATTTCATTAAAAGGCACATTTAAATATTATATTTTAATGTTGACCTTGGGCCTAGACTTAATAACTTAATGTTGTGTTTAAAATGTGGGTCCTTGAGGGTGGCGCCCTCATTGAGAAATGATTTAATATTTCCTAAGTCAAAATAAAAGTTGAAGGGCGCTTATTTCAAAAAAGATGATATTTTATCAATTCTTAATGCCTTGAAGAGAAAATACGCCTTCTTGAGGAGATGAGGGATTTGACCTAAAAGAAGATTTTAGGGTTTCGTGAAGTCAAACGAAACTTATAAAAAGAGGGCTTGTGCATCAGTTTTGGGGATCTTGGAAAATACACCGTTATGCTGCCGGATTGAATCTGGATCACTTCGAGGGATGAAGACCTCCTAACCACTGGGCATCTCTTCTCGTTTGTAAGACAACGACTAGTGATGAATTTAGTCTAGTTGTGAATTCATTGTATTCCGTGCATTGTAATCTGCATTAGTATTGTTAGTTTCAGATCTTGCATGTTAGAGGTTTCCTGATTTTAGCATTTAGCTACAGCAGACTCAGTATTTCATTCATATTTCAAAAAAGACAAAATATTTCTTTGTGGGTATTGCATAAATCAATTGGTATGAGCTAGGCGCCATTGTATGTCAATTTGTGGAATTTTCATTGTAGTATTTGATTTTATAAAGCAAATCGCCTTCTCAGCTGTGGCCGTACTGTTTCAGCATCTTGGGATTCGTGTATTTAAAATCAGTAACATTTCAAGTCTGTTTAAGGTTCTGTTCTTGGTCGCCCCTATTCCACTTGAGTCTTGCAATTGATATATATCATTTTGGAGGAGTATATAGAAAGATTTGAGCATTTCATGGTTTCCTATGCTGCTGGTAATGCGTTGAAAAGTGCAGGACTGTCACAGCAGATTGGATAAATCTGCATATTGATTGTTGATTGGTGTGGATAGTTCTTTCAAGCCACGTGAAGACAACAAGGAAGATTACCAAGCTGGAAGAATAAGGTTGGATCTATAATCTGCTGTTTCTCTGATCTTTACCTTATGCAATAAGTTCCGAATTTCGTGTAATTCTCTTATAAGTTGATCTTTTATTGATAGCAAGATCTCATTCCTTAAATTGTATACTGGCAGTAGTACTGTCGATCTTAGATTCTTGCTCAGTCAGATTGTAATGTTCTCTCTTTCAGCATTTTGATAATTGAATGTAATCCATCTCCGCCCTATGGTCGCTACTATCCCATACTGGGTTAGAAAGCACATTCTGGGTGTTGAGAGTCTTTGGCTTTCAGCATTTTCTTTCAAGCAATAGTTTGTTTTCACTCCGTCATATGGTCGCCCCTCACTCCGTATTGGATTGGGTAGCACATACTTGACGTTGAGTTCTTTCCTGCAAGTAGAATAGAAGATCCTCTGACCAATGCTCGCCATCATCGGCGCCATTCTGGTTAGAGTTGCTTTCTTGCACGTTTTGGGTTTCTTCCCTAACCTTAACGGGTGCACTGCCTGTAATTTGTAATTTGAAAACGACAAAATTTGGCTCGGATTATTTCACCAGCATGGCAATTCACTACCTACTCAAAAGGCCATGTTTCAGTAGAGGAAACACTGCCATGAGTGATGGACAAGTTGATGTCCAGATTACGCCAATCAAACATTCTTGAAACTTTCAAGACTGTAGAATAAATGTAGAGTCATGTTTTTATGCTTTTGAATAATACCTTAAGTCATCGGGGACGATGATTCCTAAGGGGGGAAGTATGTTACATCCCGATTTTATAGCCACTATTGTATAGGGCAATTGATTGTAATGTTTGAATCTTGATGATGAATAAAACATGGTTGATCTCGTTATTAAATGAATGAGTCCTGTTTAAATGATGGTTTCATTTGATTGTTACTTCTAAATGATTTAGTTTTGATTAAATCTTGCATACAATTATGGAATAATGTTATTCTAACTTGTGAGATGTTTTTACCTTGTTATGAGCATATGACTGCCGATGTCATGTCATGGTGTGCAGGTACAAAGACTGTTCATTTGGACAGAGGAGAGACATCATTCGGGGAGGAACTTGGTCGGGTAAACAGTAACAATTACCAAATTGAGCATACACACACATACTATAGAATGAGTAAGCCAAGTCTGTTTGTCGAGGCAACGGTAAGTCATCCATAGGCTTGTGTATTGACATAAGGATTTTGTATTCCCTTCTTTATGTTTAGGAGATGTGATTGTTTAAATGTCAGACTTGCTATACCATGACCCAAGTATGAATGGTGTGAATGTTGTGTTAATGATTGAATGTGAACGCATGCACATCTATATATTGTGAACACGTATTTATATGTACAGACATATCAATACATGTGTATGTTAAGCAGACGGATATGCTCGTACACATGTGTTGACATGTATGTATGCATACATACGTAAACACAGGTATATATATATGTACACATTCCGTTTGATATCTGTAGTGAAAATAATATTTTATAATATTGCCTAGCAAAATTACATAAATATTTATGTATTAATGTATATATTAACAATGTGATTATATGTATGGATATATATACATAAATACATAAATGTAAATGTATTATATATTTATATATTTAAATATATGTATTAATATAAAGGTAATATTTATATATATATAAATATATATATAGATCACGATATAATGTCGGAAAATATATATATTTATATATTTAGAAATATTACACCTAATTAAAATACATATATGATTAAATATATAAATGATTAAGGTTAAAATGTGAAATGTATAAATTAAATTGACATAGAAGAATATTCAATAGAATAAAAATTGAACTCAAAGGATTTAAATCCTTTAGCCATAATGAAATATTTCGATTTTAATCTCATTATGGAAATCGGGTCTTTTGTTTGAATTAATCAAATCAAAGAGAAAGTTGAAATGTTTATAATGAACATCTGAAATATTTAAAAAGAGGAAAGATACGTTTTAAGCATGAAAATCGCGTGAAAAGCCACGCGCAGGAAAAAAAAACGCGTTTGAAACGCACAGCCAGAGAATAGGTCAGTGAATAATGGCCGACACTATTCCTAGGGCATCAAAAATGGCGAACGTGGAAGCTTTTAAACCTTGATCTAACGTGTATAAGTCATTCATTTAAATACGACTGGCCAAAAGAAAACGTGTGACGTTTTTTAAGATAAAAGTTGAAAAATTCTTCTCTTGCTGACTCTAAGGAGGTCGAATCACCTTCAATTTGATGACTTAGGGTTTATGAATCCGCCAAATGTCTTTTTAACAAATTCTGGGCACTTGTTGTCAATCTGCATGCCTTCTAAAAGGGAAAACAGTTGCAATTCGGGCCCTATATAATGACGCCCTTCCATTCATTGTGAACACACTTTTTGAACAATCTGAGTTTAGTGTTTTCATTCCATATCTATTTCATTGTACTGCCTGAGTTTTCCTGTATAGCTGAGTTTGATAAGCACAGTAAATTATTTCCAGCATTTACCAGTCACAGTGAATTAAGTCATTTTGAGTATATAGTGAGGATTTTGTATAGCTGAGTAGGAATTGAGTGGTGGAAACACGTCTGAGAGAAGAGTTATAGGAGTTCACTATAGAGTGAAATACTTTTATTAAAAGAAGCCATATTTAGCTGAAACCTGGAAGCTTATTTGAAGGAGAACCTAGAAGAGCAATTTTGGAAGGAGAAGCTTTAAAATCAGGCATGAATCTTCCTAGATTATAATTTTTATTAAAGTGTTGTTTCCATTTTGATTTTGTGATTGCTGATTTCAATTAGTTCTAATAGGGAAGAACTGTTTTGATGAATAATTAAAGCAATTCATTTAAGAAGAAAATGTGAAAAGGATTCAATGATTAGGGGAATTGTGAAAAAGGGAATATATGAATAAGAAGCTTAAGGGATTAGATTATTTTTCTTGCATTTAAACGAAATAATGGAAAAGATAAAGGGGAAGGATTTATTTGCATTTTGATTGGTTATTGCATGTTGTGTATGATCTCTATATATGGAGAATACGTAGACGTATTATTTATCTACTAGGATCGAAATGATGGCAGAATCAAGTGAAGTCTTTTAGCTTAAGTTATTAGGATAACTGAGACAAGTTTAGTACTCCTAGGATAAAGAATTCCTAGTTAGGAGGAATTGATACAAGACTCTTGAATACTGTTTTCATTTCTAGTAGGTTCGTATGATTGTAGGATGTCTGGGTTGACGGATTCACCCATTGAAGGACAAACCTATGCGTAGAGTAAGGAAGCCTTAAGTCAAATCGCCCTGAGTAGTGTTTATGATAGATGACCTTCATTAATCTGAATGAGAATACTTTGGCCAAAGTAGTGAAAGTCTACATCCACCTAGATGTGAGATAGTTGAGACTACACTGTCAGTTCATTGTGATCCAAATTACTAGATCGAAATTGTGAAATAGCAAGGTTCTAGTTAGTAGGACCGTACTATGCTCGTTGGTAATCGTCGTTAAAAGGATACCTACCAATCTCTTCTTGAAGGAGGGCCGTTCATTGCAAAATGATCGTGCGGGGGACGCATTATAAGTCCGTGGTTGGCGGAAAAGCGCCAGTGATGTTTCTCCTCCAGAATCCCCGATGTACCAAGATTTGAAAGGACGATCTCCTGGACCTTCTTACTTCTATTTGTGCAAAGCTTACGAGCTATGTATGTAACTGTATTTTAAACTCTTATATTTGTGAAAATGAAATTCATGAGGAAACATATTGTAACTTGTACATGTTTATCAATAAAGAAAGGAAGAAATTTATTGTAATATCTTTGTTATATGTTACTTTTACATGTTTTAAGTGAAAATTGGAAAGTTTTTAATTTACGCAGAATTGGGTCGTAACACTTGGTCTTCGACCACCTGCAACTCAAGTGCACTCAGGCATGCAACAACGAAATTGTATTAGTAACCGATATAGAGATATAAATCAAAGCAATAATTAAATCAATACTTCTATTTTTTTCTATCTTGCATATTTTCAAAATAAAATGCGTTCACAATTTCAAAAGTAAATATTTTTCACATTTCCACACACCAAAGCATTGTATTATATCATATTACTCTAACACACACCATCATTCATATAATAAATCTGCACAAAGCCATGGACAAAACAGCATCAAAGTCTGAGACGTGACAAGTTTACTTCATTGCCTTCTACTTCTAGGTCAAGACCTCGGGTCAAGGCTATTGTGATACCTCCTGAAGGAGTTAGACTCAGTGGAAACACGGGAAAGAGAGCTACTGGTAAGAGGAAGCAGAAGCGAGTTGAGGATGTACCTGAGATTCTAGTAGAGACAGTCATTCAGGCTGAGCCTCACATTTCACCTCATAGTTCACCACACATGCAACCTATTGACATAGATTCAGAGCCTGAGATACCAATTCGAGTGGGATCGGAGACAACTGAACCGCCACAAGTTGATACATCAGGGACAGTCTCTCCTCGAATTGATGATATTGTTCAGTCTTGTTGGCTCGAGAGGTCTTTGGGGAGACAAAGGCGAGAACCTTCATATAACCTTGATTTATCTGAGTTCGGTGAACCTTATCAGAGAAGGTCGAACAAGAAAATCAAAAAGCAGGTGCATATTGAAAAGACTTCGAAATCAGAGATTGTTATAGAAGTTGCTATTCCTCCAGAGGGAAAGAGCCTAGATGAAGTTGAAGTTGGTGAGTTTACTTTCACTAAGGCAAATCTTGGTAGGACCACTCGAGAGACAAACGTGAGCCTTCTTAAGATTGTCACCAATAATCTTGAAGAACGCATCACAAAGGATGGAGAGGATAAGGCATTGCTTAAGGCTGAAAATGGTAAACTTCGTCAGTATATCTCTGATCTTGTTCACGGAAATTCAAGTAGAGTGCCTGTTCTTCCTCAGAATACACCTACAGAACAACGAAAGCTGGATCAGTTAGTCAGTCATGGCAAACTTTTGGATAACTAGATTGAAAGTTTAGTTGTTACAGGTCAACGTCTTCTTGCGGATTTGTATCAGTTGAGGAGTGACGCACATAAACTTCGTCAAGGTATTCAGTTGCTCAAGATTTCAGTTGCAGAGAATTTAGCCAAGGATCGAGTTCTTGTGTCTCAGTTGTCTGTTGCATATGATGCCTTGGAGATTGATGAAGATCAAGAGAAAGTTTTTACTTGGAAAGAGCAACACCTTTGAAAAATGGAGATATGTAAAAAGATCTCTACCAAGTTGCTTTCACTGAAAGATAATGTTGTTGGAGCTCTTGCACTTGTTAGTGGTTTTGTTGTTCAGATTCTGTGGCATTATCTTCTTGAAGATGGCACATATATTGCACTAAATGAAGTGCAAGTTGAGTTCGAAAAACTGATTCGTGATAGCCTTGAGGGAGATCCTATGGCGGCTAAGCTGGAGAATATTTCAGTTATTTCAGCTAGTTTCAGAAAGGCGACTAAAGATGTCAGAGAATGCATGCATACAGTCAAGGAAAGTGACAGAGAACTAAAGAAATAGATTATCACTTTCGACAGTATCAAAGTGCCAGAAGATAGAGAGATTGACGAGTTCTTGGTCGAAGTGTTAGACCGAGATGACGAGGAGTGATGTGCCAGTTGGATCTGCAATTAATTTCAAGGATTGAGTCATGAGCAGCAGTTAACTCAACATTCAGTCTTGAGTTCGCTTCCTGACTTCATACATGCTTATTTCTTCCTTGGGATTATCTTCACAGGAGTTAGGGTTAGGGTTTCTAGTTAACTAAAGGTAGTGTCCAGTTAACTTTGCTTTAAATAAGGACGTGCATGCTTGCACATTGTCCATTTTAGGTTAAATGTACCGGTTAACTGATGGTAGTTTTCCAGTTAACTGTATAGTTTACTTTATTAGGGTTTAGCAATAAATCTTCCATGCATTGCAAGACTGTAGTTGACTCAAGGTGATTTTAGGGTTCCCTACACCTTTTCATTTCTATAAATAAGAGTTTTTGCTCATTTGTACATAACTTTTGCACAAGAGAGGAATATATGCTGCGCCTACCTTGCCCTCAATATTGCTCATTCTGTATTTGTTCATGCGTATTTACTGTTGTGATGAATTGTTATGCCACATAGGGTTTCATGCAATTATAATGGTGAATTCTTTCCTTAGTTAGATCAAATCTGTTTTGTGTTCAATAAACTTGTCCAGATTGAGCTGATAGATGTGCCACCTTGCCTTCAAGTTGAGAATCTGTTCTTGTTTATCGTATGGTGTTTTGTGAATAATAAACTTGTTTAGATTGAGCTGATAGATGTGCCACCTTGCCTTCAAGTTGAGAATCTATACTTGTTTATCGTCAGATAGTCATCCCCGCTCCATTTTCTCATGCTCTGTTTTCTTGAGGAAACTGGATAGATTTTAAGTAATTAGCATAGTTGTAGTTAGTAGTTTGCGAAACCAGAAAATACTCAGCTGCAACGTATATAGTTTTCGAGAAAGCCTTGTGCCTCTACAGCTGAAACAAAAAGACAGGATATAGTTTAGTTTACTTTCCTTTCAAAGCACTTTTGTCAAGCACAACGAGGGAGCTTCCCCTCCTAATTTGAAGAGCACTCATTGCGTAGTGTGCATAGCTGTCCGTACCAACTCTTACTCCAGAGGTGCTAGTTGTTACGCCAACAATTTTGAACCCTACTTTGATTCTAATCTCCAACTTCCAGATTGATCTGATGGACAAGCTGAATAATTCATCGCGAAACCTGATTGAATCTAAGAAGGTCATTATGGAGGCACCTTCAGCTAAAAACTTCGTTTGATCCTTCAAAATCATGGGCACCCACCTCCTTCTGGGGCGCCCAACCTTCACAGTGTTAGCCATTTTTATGTTCTTTATTTTCTCCATTTCCCTTTGATCTTCTAATGAATCCTCGATTCTGGGAGCTACACTGATCCGACTGATTGACCATCAGATTCACTGGATAGCTTGAAAGATTTCAAGAGGGGTCTTCTAGGAGCTGTATCTCCTAAAAGCTGAATCTAAGGCATCAAAAGCTTGGGCGCCCCTGGCAAGCTGGGGCGCCAGGGGCGCCCAACTTCACTAGAGTTAAAATATTTTCTATGTCTTTCACCTTTGCTCGACTTCTGTCATTTTACTCTTGCTTCTCCCTCTGTTCAACCTTCGACATTTGATGACTGCCAACTTTCATTGACGAGCTAATGGTTGTGTTGAAAAGCTTGATCAAATCTGAAGAGGACATGCTGGAGGCTCTTCTGGAAAATTCATCCATTTGGGCTCTTAAAAACTTGGGCGCCTTTCTCCTTCTGGAGTGCCCAACTCCTCCATACTTAGCCATTTTTGCTCTGACTTTCATCTTCAAACTTGATCCTTCATTCTATACCTTCAGCTTGATCTAGATTTGCCAGAGATTGACAAGTCTCATGATCTGACGACGACATCCATTACGAAGGTGACTGAATTTTGAAGAGATTGAGGTCATCTGCAAACCCTAACTGTTGAGTTTGACCTCTCAAAAGGCTGGGCGCCCTTGGGCACCTAGGGCACCCAAAGTTCCCAAACTTAGAATATTTTCAGTGATTTTCACGGTTTGCCTTTTGTCTTCTGGTTAAAACCTCCGTGTTTGATCTTGAATTCCGGGTGACTGGTTGATGTGATGATGATGTTGCCGGACTCACTGGGGAGCTGGGAAGAATCTGAACAACTTTTCCTAGAAGCACAAACCCTGATTTCACCATCTGATGTCCGAAAAAGTTGGGCGCCTATCTCCTTCTAGGGCGCCCATGGTTGGCAGACTTAGTCATTTTCCTGTAGATTTCAACTCCTTCGTTCTTCGCGCACGTTCATCATCTCATCTTCTATTTAGTGCTTGAATGTTGAATCTGACGCCTGGCAGCTAACTGGCATCCATTGACTTTGAAGTTCCCGAAATGCTTTCTGAAATTGAAAAAGCAGAATAGACCCGCTAGCGCAAAACTAATTGTTTTGTGATTCTGACTGCACCAGCCTGATGAGGAAGTATTTTAAGCCAATCAAAATCAGTTTGAACCCTGGCAGACAAACTTTCTATTTTGTAAGCGTAACTAACACCTCTAGAGTGCAAGTTGGTACGGACAACTATGCACACTACATGATGAGTGCTCTTCAAATTAGGAGGGGAAGCTCTGTCAGAACCCTGATGGTTCTCGATTCAAACCCTAACTGAAATTTTTGTGTTTTTTGCAATTTTCTGTTTTTTTTGTGAATTTGTGGTTTTTTGACAAAATATAGAAGGCTGCGATTTTCTAATAAAATCCTAATAAATTCAAAAGAAATCTAAAACTCATGTAGTATACTCAGAAATGCTCAAATAACAAGGGCGCACCAATACATATATTTTCCAGAGCCTTTTTAATACAAAAATCTAAGCAACAAATGAAATACAATGAATTTTATTAAAGAACCTGAGTGGCGGCTGTAGCAGCAAATAATGCATAAAAAATAATGAGTCCACTTTGCTCTCTCGTTTCAGGCAAGAATTGTTCCCCAGAACCAAGGCGCCCAAGAAGCAAACACCAGAAACTGAAAGATACAGGCATTCCACTGGAGATGTAAAAGTACGGCCAAGAAAGGTACAGAAAAGTACGGCTGACAGCAGTAAAGAACAAAGTACAGCCTCCAAGAAATATTGCCAGATCTCTGAATGGATTCCTCTGTGAAGTCGCCTCAAAAGGAAGATGATTTTCTCTGCTAATCTCTGAATAAATAACTCAATAAATTCAAACTGTGATCTCTGGATGAAATCACCAAGTGCAAGCTTCAACTGGTATTTCACAGCCTCAGTCTGCCTGATCTCTGAAGAGTTTTCGTTCTCCAGAAACGTTCGTCTGCCAGAAACCCTAGGGTTTGCAAACTCCAATGCTCAGAGCAAATAAGACAAAAATTGAATAATAATCAAGATAGTTCGATTTTTGCCTTGAAGAGGTATATATTGCTCTTTGAGAAAATTCGACCCAACTCACTTTAAAATAATCATTTAAATTAAATGATTTAATACGCCTTTTAAACTTAGGAGAAATCATTAATTATTGGCGTCCCCTTTTTAATGAATATAAAATACTCATTAAGTCACTTTTAATAATATATTATAAAGTATAATTAAATACTTTATAATTAAGCCAAATAATTAAATATTTAAATATTTCAATAAAGTGACTTTATTATAAAGTCAAAATATTAAATATTTAATAATCCATTAAATACTCCTTATTTCTCCGTCTAAACAACCAACTGCTGAACCGGGTCGATTCTGAGCTGAATGGCTGAACCAGGTGCCCTGCCCGAAATAGCAGCTTCCGCCTGACCTAACTTTCTAAAAATAGAAAGTTTCCTGAAAATGCTCACTGGAAGATTCTGCGAAGGCCCAACCTGATACAACTGCAAACTGGAGCTACCAAACACTGAGCAACGGCTCCAGATGATCCTCTGCACACTCCTGTCAGCCTACGAGGATCGAATTGATAGGCTAACCTTGTCACCAGCTGTGCTGACTAGGATGGGGACATGACAAGCTCCCTCGTTGTGCGGACAAAAATGCTTGAAAAGTAAACTATACTATATCCTATCTTTTTGTCTCAGCTGTAAGAGGCACAAGGTTTAAGAAAAACTCTATACGTTGCAGCTAAGTATTTTTTGGTTTCACAAGACTTAACTACAACACACAAAACTAAATCTTATACTATCCAATACCCTCAAGAATTCAGAGCATGAGGAAATGGAGCGGGAATGATTATCAGACGATAAACCGGGTACAAACTCACAACGTGAAGGCAAGGTGGCGCAACTATCTGCTTGTCTAAATAGGCTTATTATTCACACACATCACACAATAAACCAAGTACGGATTCTCAACTTGAAGGCAAGGTGGCGCAACTATCAGCTCAATCCAAATAGGTTTATTGAATACACACATCACACGATAACCAAGTACATATTCTCAACTTGAAGGCAAGGTGGCGCAACTATCAGCTCAATCTGAATGAGTCTATTGAACATGAAACATAAAGGATAGCCAACTATGACAATAAATTGCATAGGCAAGACACACATACAATCTACGACCGAACTAGCCACTATATCTAACTAAGGCAAGCATTCACCATCATAATTGCATGAAACCCAAGTGGCATAACAATTCATCATAACAGTAAATACTCCTGAACAGATACAGAACGAATAATATTACAGGCAAAGTAGGCGCAGCATATATTTCTCTCTCGTACAAAAGTTATGTACAAATGAGCAAAAGCTCTTATTTATAGACACCAAAAGGTGTAGGGAACCCTAAAATCACCTTGAGTCAACTACAATCTTGCAATGCATGCAAGATTATTGCTAAAACCCTAATAAAGCAAACTATAAAGCTAATTGGAAAGCTACCATCAATTAACCGGTACAAATTAATCTAAGTGGACAATGTGCAAGCATGCACATCCTTATTGAAAGCAAAGTTAACTGGAATACTACCATCAGTTAACGTAAACCCTAAATACAACTCCAAGTGAACAAAGATAATCCCAGAATAGACATGCATGAGATGTGACAGCGAGTTAACTTGAAAAGGTAACACCAAGTTTAACTCCTGTGTTTAATGTCTATCCTGAGAGGTGGGAACTGAAGTCTACTGGCCGTGATCTCGAGCAACCAATCCCTCAACGAGATTGTTAACTACGTCACTATCTAAGGGTCGTCACATGCCTTAACTGAGAACTCTGCTTATCAGCAACTTGAGCAATCTTGGAAATCCTTGCACATTCAAATCAACATTTCACTGACTTATACTTTGGCGGCTCCATAACTGAAGTGTTGGCCACTATTTCTGCTGCAGCTTGATGTCTCTGACACTTTTCCTTAATGAAAGAGTGTTGCATGACGAAACTGCGAAGTTTGACTGTGCACACTCTGGTTGTGAGAAATGCAAACGAACTTGTTGCACATGCAAAATTCCAACGGTATCAACCTTCTAAAGCGGCTTTGGAAGACAATCGTCCATACGAGGCATGCAACCATATGGATTTGAGTGACTACGCTTGTCAACCCTCTGAATGCACTTGATACAAATCAGTCTCAGCTTTTCTGATGAAGTCATGAATTAAGACCGATTTGGTCTTGAATTCAGTCTACGTGAACTGCATTATGAAAAACTCGCTTGTTGACTGTGAACATGGCTATATTCTGACAACTTTTTTGGAAAACTAAAAATAGCCTATCAAAGAGTAATTTTCACGAAAAATTTTGAGATATGGGTTTTCTCCAGAAAAAAATTCTAAGACAACCCAAAACGTTAGAAATGCGAAAATTTGACTTCTACTCAACCATGCAAGGAATTTTCAGTTGAGAAAATTACAGCTTTGAGAACTGATGCTCTGGAGTAAATTTTCCTGAAAAATTTTGGCACATGCGTTTTCTCGAGGAAGCTATTCTGAATCAACACAAATGATTTGTTTTGTCAAAAGTCACCAATTCTTCAAACATTCGAATGAATTTAAGACGAGAAAATCGAAGAAATTAAGAAGAAGAAAGACGTTTTATTGCTCTCCTCTGTCAAAATCACCACTTCAATCTTCAAATTTGCTGATGAATTCGGACTTGCACCTGCAAAAGAAATATTTTGATGCCTTTGTCATTGATTGCTGATGAAAATTCGCCCAACTCTGGAAAGAATTCACCTCTGCTCAAGCTGGATGAATGAAATGATGAACGCCATGCTTGCACAAATAGAGCAAAATCACACCATAAAAGCATGACTGCAAGATTTAAAACCCTAACTGCAAAAAGAATTATCTGATTGGACCCCCTCTAGTTGAACTAATACTGACCCGGAGTCTGGATTACAAAATAATATTAAAATATTCAGTTTGCTTTATCATGCAAATTTGAGTTTCATCATTAAAAAGGCACCAATAATAAATTATTGAGAAAAATCGCCATTTAATGGCTTAGCATGCAAAATAAATATTAAATATTATTTCAATCAGTTAGCAAAAAAGCACAGCATCTGGATGCAGTTGGAAAACTTCACCGATTCCGAAAAGTCTTTATTTGACCCTCCAGGCATCCATTTGCACAAGTTATGAGATTTTTCGCTAACTTCCTACTTTATAGCTGACTGCACAGTTACAGTTGACCATGTTCAACTCTGATTTCCGGGTGACTGAGTGATACTGTGACTGAACCGAGATAACCAACGCGAATCCTGCAGAACAAGGATGAAATGTCTGCTAGGAGCTGCAACTGCTAAAACCAACATTTGACACCTCAAAAAATTAGGCGCCTTTGATTAAATTGATTTTCAGTCTCCAAACAGCCATTTCTCCATTCTACCATCTGACGCTTGAAAATGTTGCTGACGACGAACGGTGAACCTTGCTGACTGGATGGTAGGCTCACTACGTGACTGGGAGTATTTTGCATCCAACGACTGAATGGAAAGCACCAAAGGACTGCATTAAGGACCTCAAAAGGAAAATCGCCCCTAGCCTCTAAAGGCTCAAACACCATTTTATCAAAAGTGCAACTTTCAACCAGATGCCCTACTTTGACCCCTGATATCAAGAGTTGGAGTGCTCTGATTCGTGCACCATTTGTCTCATTGCATAGCTAGAACAACTTACAAGAGATGTCTCTAGAGGTGACGAAGCGAGAAAACTGCTCCTAAGACCTCAAAGAGACGATAGCCTTTTTAAAATAAAATATACACTCGATAGCCATTTTTCGGACGTCTTCGCTTTTCAGCTTTCTACAAAGACCTCGCACGTACAAGCGTTTGCCAAATCCCGGAGGCTGACGGTTGGGATCGTTGGATAGCTCGAGTAATTACGCGCAAGTCTCGTGAAGACTTCGAAAGCTAAAAACTCCATCTGACAGGCCTAAAGGTTGGGCGCCCCTGGCCTACAGAGGTACATGTGTGAAAACTACATTTCTCCACCCTCTAATTCATGTGCCTGGCAGGACCTCTGTCACGGTTGCTCAGAATGTCGGATTGACTGGCTGACTGGTGCACTGCGAAGCTAGACTAGATTAGCACAGATCTCAGGAAGACCACATTTGTAAATACATTCATCTCAAGGGCCATATTCAGGTGCACCCCTGGGCTACAGGGGCTCAAAAGTTGGATACTGACCATCTTCTATAGCATGCAAGCTCAGGGACCTTCAACTTCTAACCTCAGCAACCGGAGTTCCGCAACTCGGATGACTTTGCCAGATAGCTCGTCGGATAACCAGACTAATTTTGAAGAGATCGACTGCATCTGCAAGCAAAAGCAACAAGATCTGGGCCCTCAAAGAGAAGGGCGCCCCTGGGCTACAGGGGCGCAGATCTTCATTTTGCTGAAAATCTTCATTAATTTGATCTCTGAAATCACCCTTTTGGTCACTGAAACGACCATGCAGGGGTATAAACCTATCGTGAAATGCTTCTCCATCGTTATATGCCTCGTTCTGAGTCTGAGATTCAGGTTCTTAGCTCTAAGTACTGCTCAACTGTTGCTGACGACTGACATGACACTGACCAAAGTCCATATTTGACTAGCCCAAAAACAGTATTTTGACATCATTTAACAAGGTTTAGACTCTTTTAAGCAAAATGCCTTAATGAAGCAAAAAATTTGGTTTGGGTACAACATATTTTTAGAAAGTTTTGCCAGTATCCGTTTCAAAAGAAACCCAGACAAAGTTACTATTTTTAGGAAGTTTCTAAAAATAGCAGTTTTCGTAAAAAGTAGGGATGAAAAACTGAGATCTGGGTTTTGTAGATTAGGTCGCTCTGAGCAGACCCAAATCGTCATATTTTGGAAATTTCAAGTTTTTACCCCTCATGCAAGACATGCACTCCCAAATTTTGACATTGTTTTACTGTTTTGGCAAAACTTTTACTAATTTCTTCAAAATGCCTAAGTGTAGCAAAAAAATTTAATTTGGGATACAACAGGTATGCCAAGGAAAATACATCTATAGAGGAAAGAACCAATGGGGTTGTCAGAAATAGCCAACTCTACTTGGACAGTAAGAAGACAAGGAAGGTAGTAATTCCCTGCACAGAGCCACCACCAATTCATCCTTCACTACCTTCCAAGTCAAAGAAGAAGCCCAGACAGAAGCAATGGAGTAACCCTCCTAAGGGAGTCAAAATGTCAGGGTACACAAGGGGAAGAATACAAATTGCTGATACAAATTAGCAAGAGATACATGTGGAGACACCCACAAGCATACCTGAGCCAGTCATGGAAACAGCTGCAGTTGAGCCAGTGATTGAGACAATCATAGCTAAGACAAAGCCAATGATGGAAGCAATTGCAGCTGATATGGTGCCAGTGGTGGAAACAAAACCTCTTATTTCACCACCACCACAGCAGTCACCAGTCCCCATTGACTTGGATTCGCCACCACGAGACATCATTGCGCAATCCCATTCGTCAGGCATTCAAGGGCCTAACATTCCTTCCAGCAAGACTAGTCAGGATTCATTTTGGCTTGAGAGTCTCCTAGGAAGGAAGAGAGAAAGGCCATCCTACCAGCTAGACTTCACAGAGTTTGATAATGTCCCTAAAGACATGCCAGTAAAGAAGTTGAAGAAGCAGGTTCATGTAGGAAAGAATGTTGACAATGAATTTGTCATAAAGATAGCTGCACCACCTGAGGACAAGAATGCACATGAGGTAGAGGTTAATGACTTTACTTTGTCAAAGGTCAACCTCGGTAAGACCACTCGTCAAGTGGAGGCAAATCTCCTTGGAGTTGCATCAACAAGTGTCCAAGAAAGAATGGCAAAGGATGGAAAAGACAAAGCAGCCTTAAAGGCTGAAAACCAACAGTTGAGATTATACATATCTAGCTTGATTCACAGTACACCAGACATCTTTGCCTTGCCTCGAGAGTTGCTAGACCTTCCCACAGAGCAAAATCACCACTAGCTGATCTGTATAGAAAACACTTGAGAAGTCAAGCGGAAGAATTTGTCATTAGAGGACAATGTATACTTACAAAGTTGTATCAGCTAAGGAACAGAGCTCATGAACTTCGTGCGGAAATTCAACAATCAGAGCAAAAGGCAACAGAGAAGAGGCTTGGGGATGAGATCACTATCTCAGACTTACAATTGGCATACCAATTAGTTACTACAATGGAGAACAAGCGACATCTTTTCGCTTGGAAAGAATAGCTTGCGTACAAGGTGAAAGTATATAACACCAACTCTGTAGAATTGATTGAGTACCGACAGATTGTGGCAGGTGTTATCAACTTTGTAAGAATGTTGGTAATATTTATCCCTTGCCTTTATCAACACAAGGGAGGTGCTTACATCGAGCTAGCCAAAGTGCAAACACAGTTCCAAAATCTCATCCATGACAGTTTTTGCAGTGACCCTACTGGTTGCGAGTTGAGTAAGATTGCAGTCATGTCAACCAAGTTGGATAACACGGTTGCAAAGTGTATTGAATATCAGCAGCAAATTGCGAGTGGTGAGGAGATGCTTAAGCAACATGTCATCATCCTACAAAGCATTAATTGCCCAGAGGCAGAAGAAGTCAACGACTGGCTAGAGGAGTTGTTGACTAGAGGTGAAGAGGTGTAAAGCACCTAGAAAGGACGTCCTACCCTCCAAAATAGCATTAATGACAAACAAGTGTTAACTTGATGTCGCTTTCCAAGTTAACTCACTGTCCCATTGATCATGCATGTCAGATACCACTAATTATGGATGTCTATTCTAGATCTCCACTAATTGTGGATCTCTATTTTGGAGGCACTTTTGTAATTAGAGTTCACTTTTAGTTTAGTTTCAGTTAACTGAAGTAGATTTCCAGTTAACTACTTGCTCACCTACTTTTAGACATAGAAATAAATCTTGTAGATTGGCAAGAACTAGTTGTTATCTCAAGGAGATTTTAGGGTTGCCTACTCCTTTGAGTTTCTATAAATAAAAGTCTTTGCACATTATTGTATAACCTTTTTTTACTACACAAAATTGCTGCGCCATTGTGCCAACAAGCTTGCAAGTCTATATTTGTTCACTCTTGGATGAGAATTGTTTGGTTTGATAAGCAATTGTGTATGATTTCATACCTTTGTTGTCCCAAATATTTGTAATTTGTTGAGAAAGTTTGAAGAAAGAAATCAAAAGGCACTTACAATTTGATCCAAAGTTTCAAGTTCTATCAACGTCTTGTTCTTACAATCTATTGTTTCAATCTCCCCCTTGGACAGGTGTCGTCACCTCCTTGGATATTTTGATGTTAATGATTGTCATTTGATGTTGTGTAATGATCTGTATTTCAGCCCACACTTTGGACAGGTTTCCTCACCTCCTCGGGAATCTTGTTAGCCAGTTCATCATTCTTTGTTGTTTCTAGTAAGTTGCATCCCAGCCTACACCTCGAACAGGGGTTCCTCCTCCTTGGCAATCCTGTGATTCAGCTTACCGTAAAGAGTGTTTGCTTGCATAAGATCTTATTCCAGCATAGATCTGAGAGTTCAGAGCCTCGAACGCAATCTGAGAGATGGTCAGCCCAAGCAATCCAACCATCCCATTCCCGCTCCTATATTCTCTTGCTCTGTTTATCTAGAGGATATAGGATAGATTAAAAATTAGCCTAGTTGTAGTTAAGATTTGCAGAAACCAGAGAAAACCTTAGCTGCAACGCATTGTGTTTATGCACCCTTGTGTCCTACCTGCTAAGTAAAAAAGATAGGAACATTAGTCCATTTTACTTTTTACGCAAACATCAACAAACAAGAGGGAGCTTCCCCTCCATAATTTGAAGAGCAGTCATCACGCATTGTGCATAGTTGTTCATTTCTAATAAGCACTCCAGAGGTGCTAATTGAAACGCCAACACCTTGAAAGTAGGAGATTAGTTTATTCCCTAGGGTTGGGTATACACTTGAGTAAGAGTTTATATCGTTTTTCAACAAGAGAGTTGGAACACGTATTAGAAGTGAATACGTCCTCACTATCTTTGATTGATACTATCTTATATTTTGACCAAAAGGCTATATTAATACCTATTCACGGTATTCTAATCTTAGAGAAGAGAACTTTACGTCTCGGAAAACCAAAGCCATAATGTGAGAAGATTTTAAGGTGCAGAAGCACAAACTCCTCTCAAATAGAAAATGTTCTCCAAATTGGATATCAACTTATCTTATATTTTAACATGCGAATATATGTATCATATTGAAGGAAAGGATATATGATTGTTTATGAACATACATATATAGGTACCTTATATAAATTATACAAAGGATAACTTGGAAAGAACCATGAGGAAATTGGAGATTAGTCGAAAGGTCCTTAGTTGAATTATTAGAAGTTAAATAGCTTATTATGTTGACTTATTATTGGACATTACTATAAACATAAAATTTTATATGATATTTAATGTCAAGAATAACCAAATTGGTTATGGTATCCTAGAAGGATGGCGCCATACTAGGTATGACAACAAAGTCTGAAACTCAATACGAAGAAGTAATCTTCCAAACAAGTTTAATTCTGGATTATTATTTATATGGACATATTGACATTGCTTTAGATTGAGACCAAGTGTGTCCAGTTGGTGACATGGTGTCATCAGTATTAACTAATTATGCATGAACTAGGAGAGTTGTTACTCCTATGATTAAAAGAATGAATTTGAATAAGAGGCAGTTGCCAGTACCAGATCGTTACAAGTATGTAACAGGGTATTCGAGAGGTTGGGTCAAACCTAATTGATCAGTTAAATCATTATTTGTGTGTCATCACCTTAGAATGAAATTTTGTTTATGATATTTGAACCTTGGGGTCAAATCAAGGGAAGAGTTATTCATAGGTCAGTAGAGTTTCCAAGTCAAGTAAGGGGGTGGGTGAACATACGACACCGCTTCATAGAAAGTGGATTTATTATATATATGAAAACTTTGGCCAAAGTAAGTGTAGAAGTCGTTGCATACACTTTGTCGGTTCACTGTGCGCCAAGATTGCATAGCTAGTCAGGAGTGTCATGCATAGTTGGTGGGTATCCATAGTTGTATGACCGTACTAGTTATGTAGGACACAACACCATACTCAGGTAGGCAATATTAGAGGTTTCCATACCAAAATCTTCGTTGAAGGTTAAGGCCATCTACCGGTTAGGAGATGTGCATGGGACCGCTTAAGTTCGTGGTTTGAGGAAAAGCGCTTGGGTGATGCTCTCCCTCTTGCAGTCAACAACTAAGACTTGTGGAAGAGAATAAGTGTGATCCAGATGAGGACACCTTCACCTTGAACTCTTGTAAGTTATGAATTTGTATATGAACATGATCATGGATCAATTGTAATATGTATTTGAAAAGATGAGTTTCATCTACTTGGGATTATGTAATGTTATTTCATTTATGCAATGATATGTGGAAATTATTTATGCAATGTGCAATTATGTTATTAAAAAGGAAAATTTTCGTTTTCCTATTTTTGGAAACTTGTGTTAGTCACTTTATGAGTTAAAACAGGTGAAAATTGTTGAGTAAACATTGGGTATGTTACATTAGAGTAGTTCCTATAGCGGATCAACCAAGTGCTAGTAAGGCTAAAGATACTTTAGCATCATCTAAAAGAGCAAGGAAGCCTAAATGGCTTAATCAAACTTTGCAAGGGGCACAAGAACAAGTAGAGCACCTAAAACTTCCCTAAAAGTGGGTCATCCACCTAAAAAGTTTCCAAGTTATGTTGCATTCACAGAAATGAGACTTGCCAAGACTCGCTAGGACTTGGCGAGTCCCGAGTTGAGTCCACCTGGCCGAGTTTTGGGGGCTCGGACTCGGACTTGGCCGAGTTCAGTCGAGTCCTGGCTGGACTCGCCGAGTCTAGAAAACTCGCCGGACTCGCCAAGTCTAGGTGAGTCTCGTCAGTAGGACTCAACAGGCAAGGTTTGAAAAGTGCAAAAAATTACATGAAATTTAAAGTTAAAACTTGTATTTTTTTTTACTTATTGTGAATGCAAAATGATGTATGCCATGAAGGTTTGTATGGTTTTGGGGGCCTTAATTTGGGCTTGGTGGCGAGGGCTTTGTCCCCTCCGCCCCTTGACCCCGTCCTATATCACAACAGGGAGTGCGTCCAGGGCACTGCCCCGGGACCCCGCGAGGGGCGCTGCCCCTCAACCTTGCTGGGGGCATTGCCCTCAGACCCCCGCAAGTGATATTGCCCCTTGACCCCATTGGGGGCACTACCCCTTGACCCCGCTGGGGGTGCTGCCCCCAGACCCCCACAAGGGGCGTTGCCCCTTGACCCCACTAGGGCCACTGAGACCTTGCAAGTGCTTTGAGCCCACTGGGGGCGCTGTCCCCAAACCCCCACAAGGCGCGCTACCCCTTGACCCTGCTAGGGGCTCGCCCCTAGACCCTCACGAAGGTGCTACCCCTCAACCCCACTGGAGGCACTGCGCCTAGACCCCCACAAAGGGCACTGCCCCTCAACCCCATTAGGGTAATTGCCCTAAAACTTGAGATTATGGTTGATGCATCATCCAGGACATATCTTAGACACATTCGTAGGAAGGATGCAGGCTCCTTTGAGCCATAGACTTCTAGTTATTGTTTTAAATCTTTTGATATTTCATATTTTTTTGGAACATTTGATGTCATGGATTTCATATTCGATGAGTTTTGTATACATTTGAGTCTTTGACTATATATCTAAGTGTGCTATTTCCTTTAGCAGCTCAGCTATAATTTGTGTTTATACTTATATGATCAATGTATACTTGTGTTAGTGAAGAGGACTTGTTGATGCGTGTTTTATGACACAACAACACTCTAGAATAAAGAATCCAAAGACACTCTATCCTCTCTTGAAAAACTGCCTCGTATGCTAAGATTGCCAAAAGATCATACAGCAATTCCAATGTTTCGTAAGTTGGGTGTGGATAAGCTCTGTGGATGATGTGATTTTTTCAGTAACACAAAGGGATTTACTCTAGCAAGTTACTTAGAAAGCAAAGACTTAAATGCAGTGTTATTTTTTTTTTTGGAATTTTCTGATTTTAAAAAAGTGAAAAAAGAGAGTAAGGGTTGAGGAGTCCTACACTATTCCTACGAAATCAAGAGAGTAAGGATTAAGTGAAACCAAAGAACAATACTTTGTTTCGCCACGCTATACGACAACTACACAAAGCAAGTGCAATCTTCTGGGGATTTGTGCTTAAAATTTCTTCACTACGAACTACACCATCAATAGAACAATATCATTCAAAATAAACAATGAAGCATCCACATCAAAAGCTCAATCTAACTTTACACATTGAATAGAAATCAGCCATCCAAAAAAAGTATGAGAAGAGTTTCACTAATCTTTACGATCAATCTATCATTCCCTTAACATACATTCAAATGAAATTCTAACTCAAATCTACTTTACGAGGAAAAGAAATATGCAACCATTTGACAATGAAAGGATTCAAAGCATCTCATGCATTATGAACTTTATTATCAAGATAGTCTTTAGCAACAATTTCATAAAACTCTCTCTTATTATCTATGTTCTATTGCTCTACAATCTTCTATGTTGTATTCTCATGATTATCTCTCTATATCATGCTATCTATCTATATCCAAAATGAGAGAGTGAGGGGGGTTTATATAGAGTTTCCCGAGTACAATGAACGGCCAAGATCAAAATGAGATTAACGGCCCAAATTTAAAATAACTAAACCCTAATTAGGGTTTCCTAAACAACAATCAGTTAACTGCAGAGAACTCATTCACTAGGAGTTGCATCTTTATCCACTCGCAAAGCACTACGTTCAGTGAACTTGGACATGATCATGCTGACTTCTTCCATGGTAATGTCCGGCAGCATGTTAACTTTGTACTCCAGCAAGTCTAGACTTTCTGCACATTTTGCAAAGGTGATCGTCCATTCTGATTCTTGCAGCAGGAAAGTGTCTCGGACAGTCAGGAAGCTGAATGCTTTGGTCAAATTTTCCTTCATGATTGGCCCGGAACTGGTAGAGAAAATTCTTTGAACTTTATCCTTTAAATTTTCTGGCTGCAAGTGTTTTCTTCGGACATTATCTTTGTCAAGCACATCTGCAGCCATTTGGAAAATCTTACTCTGAATCTCCTTTGCTTGCTCTTCAATTTTGGCGCCATCTTCCTTTACTCCTTCCAGGACTTCTCCTCGTGAGATCAATGCATAGTACCAGCTGCTGAAATCATATGCAGCTCCAGCTTCAATAATCTTCTCATCAATCAATCTCTGCTTTAGAATGCCCTTTATCTCTCGAAGACATGGAATAATTTTATTTTGAATGTCTTGGAGGCCATCCCATGCTTCTGCTAAGTTTGCAACTCGTGACAGCAGAGAGGAAGTTTTCTCATAAGCATATGCCAACTTCTCTGTGAATGCCATTGCCTCTTCTTTCTTTCTTGCCATCCATTCTTTAGTTTCTCTAGCTGTAGTCAATTCCTCTTCAAAAAATTTGACCGGCTCCTATGAAGAATTTGGAAGTGGAGGTGTTGATTGGTCACCTTGATTGAGTGGCCTGGTTAAATGCTAAATATATTCTTTCAGACACTCAATCTCTCTTTATATTCCCTTTTCTTCGCCACTTCTTTCTCCATCCTAGATTTGATGGTGGCAACAAAATTATCCAGGTCCTCAACTTCTTGTCCTTTTGTTGTCGGACCAATATCAATAGTTGTGATGGCATATTCATTTGGGGCAATCTCATCTTGGGATTTATCAACTGTAGGTACTGCAATCTGCACTGTGCGGTTACCAGCCTCATCTCTTTGTATGGTAGAAAATTTCTTTGCAGGCTTTCTTGTGGCAGTCTGTTCTAGCCTTGCCAAGAAGTATGCGATATCATCTTCTTATGATATCTCTACTAGCGCCTTTATCTTTAGTCTCTCTTTCAACCAATCTGGGATGGTTGACTATTCAATTCCATCTTCCTAATGATCTTGGACATTTTG
>VDFB02320346.1:0-118375 GCA_007258455.2 Sequoia sempervirens | reverse complement strand
TATAATCAAAATTTGGATCTATTGGAGTGTCTTGATGTCTCCCTAATCAAGTCTTTATTTCATTATTCACGTTCATTTATGGATCTCATTCTAACACACTTGAATAAGGTTTCTTTGCATTTTGGCTATAAACAATCTTAGACACACTTAAGATTGGGGATCTCACACACATTTATGTTTTAGATATGTATTTTTCATCAATATTTAATTACCAAACATGGGGTTTGACCGAGGAAAACCCCCATAAAAACAAACCAAAATTTTCAATTTTGCTATAGGACCAAATCTAGAAGCAGAGATTGAAAGATACAAGCAGAAAGTGTAGATCAAAAGCTATAGATCCAAATTTTCAATTTTCAAAAAATCTTGGAAAGACCTATTCACACTAGGGAAAATCCATCCCAAGAGGACACTCAATAGAAGCTTTTGGTGACAGGTGCATAAAATTTTGTCCTTCTCAGATTTGCTAGAATTTTTTTGATTTTGGTAGTTTTAGGCTTTAAATTGACGAATCAAGTTTCATATTACACAATTGGGTTTGTTTACTATTTTTAGTTTTTCTCCCCAAAGTGTTGTTCAGGCTAATTTACCCTATCTGCATTCATAAGGAAAACAACAAAATCTCCGTTAAGGTTGACTCACCTAAGGGTTGAAAGTCAATCTTATCCTAGGGGATCTCTTTTTTCTAATGAAATAAGGAAGATAGGTGCATACTCCCATTCCACGTCCCATTTTGATGAACCTATTTTTCTATGTTTCATATACATACATGTTGGAAATATGTGCCTCGAACAATACAGGCTAAAACCTCCATTAGAGCCAAGTCGGTGTGACATCTTCATTGTCTGGCCGACTAGCAGTTTGATTCATTTTGTTTTGAACAGGTCACTGTGACCTAGCTTCTGTCTTGCTGAAAGGTTCACTTTGGTCTATCACTGTGACATAGTGTATTCGCTATGACCTCTTAGTGCTCGGGAGACCTCTGGCTAAAATGCCATTCAATCGTTAGTCGGGGAGACTCCTAGTGATCATGAGTTTCAGGATAGCTAAGGGTTCTCACTAAGAAGTCTCAGTGAAAACTAAAGTCTTGCCGACAGGATGTTTCACTTTATGGTCTTCGACATAATGATAGTCTATCAGTAAGTAGTCTTATCGATATACAATTGTCTCATTGATAGGAACACCTTTTGGGACCTTTGGAGTAACTCTTAGTGACAGATGAACACTTTGGGGTAAGTCCTTTAGCTCGGTGAGAAGTCCCAGCAAACAGAGAAGGTCATGCCGATGGAGACACATCCTAACGTTCATCGGAGTAACTCAAAGCAGTCGAGGAAAGGTCTTGGCAAGAGTGTTAAGTCTTGTCGATAGTTGATGGCTATCGGGATAACCCAAATGGTTCAGGAAGAAGTCCTGGCGAACGATGTATGTCTTGCCAATGATGAGGGTTCTTCGGCATAGGTCTTGGTGAACGGTGGACATTGGTGTAATGATATGTGTTTAGTATGTTCTCTCAATGAAGGGCGTATGTCTTGGCGACTGTTGATAGCTTCGAGGTGACAATAGAGATCTCAGAGAAACCTCTTGGCGATATTTGTATGTCTTGCTAACTATCCTTTGGAGCTCGATATGACTTGTGTCTTTGGTATAACCTTTGGTGACTTGCTATGATCTCTTTACAAAAGTGATAGATCTGGGTGACTGCGTGGTGACTCGATGTAACACATGAAGCTCGATGGAACGTCTTGGCGATATCGGTTACTCTTGGCAACATCAATATGAATGTTATGTGGCATCGGCAAGACATTGTTAGTGTCTCACTGAGATGCCAACTCAGTGTGATTTCTCTTGAAGCCGTTTGACCATGTGAGACTTTTCCGATGTGGCATCTCGTGGAAGAATAGGAACCAAATGGGAACAGTTGGAAGATAGTCAGTTGCGACGGTTCTATGAGGAAGTTCTACAGATAGAGTTCAACATGGATTTACTTGGTGATTGTAGTTTGTGATCTGTTGGTTCAATCAACAGTGAAGTGTGAAGAATTCAAATTGTATCAGTGTATGAATTCAATTCCGTAAAGATTGTAAACAATAAAGGTTCCTGTGCAATATTGTTAATGGTGAATGCTGCTATAAATAGACACCAGAAAGATGAGTCTGTCAATTGTATGTAATCTCAATTACTGTAATACAAAGTGATTTCTCTTGGTGTGGTGGGTTTTTCTCCCGTAAGGGTTTTCCCACGTATATCTAGTGTTCTTGTGTGATTGTCAAAACTCTATTTCTGTAATATGTTTCATAGTGCATCTTAACTTGACTATAATTGTAAATTTTAAAGTGTATCTGCATTCTTTCCTGAGGTATTGATGTTAGGAGAATTGTTTTCCGCATCTAATTTTCCTTACAATACACACACATATAATAGACATAATATTTACCAATTATAAAAAATATATATGCAATCAATTTAAAGTGACAAAAATAAGATCATTTAATGATTAGGTTCTACTTTATCAACTCAACTAATGACTTTGAACTCTAATTGACTTGACAGTGTCTAAAATTGACCTACACGGGTGGGAGTAAATTCAGATAACAATAGTGGTTAATCTGTAGACCATACTCCTCTCCTATGTGATACTCTCCCTCCCACTTTGGACGACAAGAAATTTATCCTATATTTCACTAATGAAACATTCATGTAGTTAGCCATTAAAAATTATGACATATGCATAATATTGAATTGTATAGGCACAAATTTGCACCCATTTATGCAAATCCAAAGGTGAAATTCCACATCAGCTTGTTGCCTTCATTCCACTTGGCATCTATCTTTTGTGTTGGTAGAAGAATATTTGTTAGGTATGCATGCATGACGCACAAATGTCCACACAATGTACTTACATCCTTGATGAATTCTTACATCTAAAGCTGGAAAAGGTATTACACTTCCCATTGGGGTCAGTTTGTAATGTCCCTCTTTGACCAATTGACCTTGAAAATGGCAGTTTATCTCATCCCGCCTTCAAAAACACTCTTCCTTCATTCATTTCATCTTCTAAGCATTCAACTCATCTTCTACACAATCTCTTTTTGCATTCTCAATCACTTCAACTTCATTCTCTTTGCATCCATCACTTCAAGCAACACTTTGGCACTTCATAGCAGCAACAACAATACTCCATCAACTCCGTAAAGTAAGTGTGGAACAAGCCATTGCAGTAGGGGCTTGAGGTTTTGCAACACCTCCCTTCATCACAGTTGAGGTTGTGGCGATTGTTCAAGCCTCCTTTCTTCATCATTGGCTAGTGAGCTCTTGGTGGAGGTGGTAATGCTTTCTCTCCTCTCCTTTGCGATTTGGTCTAGTAGCTTTATATTGTTTTGTAGTGTTGTTCATGTACTTTCTTTCCTTTACTTCTTTATCATACATTTATCTATCATTGCTATCTTGGCTATCTGTGGAGGTGGAAACACCAAAATGGGGGTTTGATTAAGATAGACCCCTGTACAACACCCAACAATTTTCTCTCTTCTCTTGTGTGCAGGTGGATGCACATTTGGAGCTAGCTGGTGAATGAGCATCTTTGTGAAATTATCTTTATCACCTTAGCCTTCATATACTTACTTTATCACATTCGTTTGTATCTTTCTGACTTCATAGTTTTGTTTTTTTCCCTTTGAAGTGACTAGCTAGGCTGTCAGCTTGTTTTTTGGAAGTTCATACTATATATTTTGGTCCTCTGGTCATACAGATGCCAATGCACCTAAGAGACACTAGCACGACGTGTTTTCTTCTTGGAACCGCACTTCCATCCTTGGACAGAGAGCTACCTGAGGTATAGTGTTGAACCCAAAAACCAGCTCGCTTAGCCCCAATTTGGATTTCAGGTTTTAAGAGTAGTTGTAGGGCCTTATAGTCCTCATCATTCTCGTCCCTCATTCGAAATATCCCTTTAGAGTGAGGTAAGTTAGGGCAGCCTTTTGCTCTTGGCTCTCCATGACTTGGGGCCTTGATGTGATCAGTCCCCCTCTCTTACATTTTTGGTGAACCTGACGCGAACCATTTTGGTTTCATTTTGTGATACTAAAAGCTCCTTTCTTCGTATTCTACGAGTGTTGTAGGTGTGAGTGTTGTGAGGCCTTTTCCTTACAACCCAACCTGCAACCCCTAGTAGGTGTTGTTGGGAGACTCTGAAAGTGTTGTGTAACGAAACCTTAATTAGGTCATTGTCCTATCTTGAAGCCTTTGGGGGGCCCTGTGAGAGTGTCATTTGTTGCATGCAATGGCCTCTTTCCTGCATCAACCTATCCCCTCTACGCAGCTTGTGAGCAGTGGTACTAGTATAAGCTTCACCTCATAGGATCTACTAATGGGTTTTAATAGAGAACCATCTCCTCTCTACATCCCTGTGCGAATAAATGGAAACATTGTACCAGGTGTTCTTGTTGATTAGATGTCTCAAGTGAACATTATAACTAAGGAGATCATGTTAATGCACAAAGATGGGTATGATGCACCTATGAGCACTATCCACATGCTTGAGGTACTTTTCATACCTCCTTTAGGTAGTATCGTCTTGTCGGTTTTGGTTAGACCTCAATCCGCGAAGCTTTTGTTCGACATAATCCTTGGATCTAAACTCTTTAGAGTGAAGTTGGGTATCCCTTGGTTCATAGCTATGAATGTAGTACCCTTGGTCATGCATAAATGTTTAAATTTATCCATGAGTGTTATGTGCATGTAATTCATGACACCAGTTATAAACCACTGGTTGTCCATGATAGTTACTCCTTGGATTACTCTTGGCTTGTGCCTGTTGGTCCTCTCTCGCCTAGGAAGGACCCCTTGTATTGAACATATCAAAACTATAAGAAAGGATGTTTAAGGCCAAAAGTGAGATACCCTCCATTGCCTTATGTTGTTTCACATAGGGCTTGCTTAAAAGATGGCAGTGATGCCACCAAGGCACGTAGAAGGGAAGAAGAGAAGTGGTCCTGAGATCCTCCTTCTTCCTCTTCCACTGTTCAGTCTGACGCTCCTTCTTGCCCTGCTATGGCACCATCAGATTTTGTTCCATGTTTGTGAGTGAATCCTATAGTGCCCTTCTGGTGGAAGCCCAAGCATCCCACATTTGAACTTCATGTTTTTCCCATGGAGCCTAGGCTCATTTTGTATGGCAGGAAGAAAGGCCCCCATGGGGAATCTTTTATGTCTTGACCTCTATAGCCTCCTATTGTCCCTACTCCCAAAGCAATAAATGAGAAAAATATCGTTGTTGAGGCATTAGAGCCGACTCCCCCCACTTCTTCTCAACTTTCCTCTCTTGATCCCATTCAGGAGCCTATCCCTCCACTGGAAACAACTATAGAGGACACTCCCATGGTTGAGCAGGAACCTTCTATTCCTTCACAACCTCCACTTTCTAGCTCGAAGAATTGTAGAAACTACCTTGCGCATGAGCACAAGTTCCAGTAAAAGTATCTTGTGGCTAAGTAGGTTGCCTTATAGAGGAAGAAAGAGGAGACAACTGCCCCTATATAAGTCCCTCTGCCACATCCTCCTCTCTCATCCCCTCTACTTCTGCTCAATCTAGCTTTTCATCACCTCTGGCTTTCACTATGAGTTCGAATGTGACTGACCCTAAAAATTAGTAGGTGTTCATCACTCCTTCGGTGGAGCCGCCTTTGTTGACGTCCCTTCTGGATGTCTCACCTTTCCTGAAACCTGTAGATATGTCAAACACTTTGATGGTATCTACTGCAGTTTTCTCTTCCTCCTCTTCCTTTGCACCTCTCACCTTGTCTATGGGGAGTTCATGTTTTTCGATGGAGTAGAGGGTAGAGAGTGGCCTTTCTAGCAACAAAGGACGTAGAAGGAGCCCGCCTTCTCTGAAAGGTGGTCCCACACTGACTTGTTATGTCCTAGTGATGAAAACAATCACGACTTCCCCCGAGTTTGTCATCGCTCTCAAATCACTTAGTGAGCCTAGCAGTGAATCTCAAGCATAGTTTTTCCCATTTGTTGAGGTATGACATGACACTCCCACAAAGTGCATGTTTAACTCTCTAGATGAAGTTCTAGCCTTGTCAGCAATCTTCACAAAGTCATTGACCTTAGCTCCACAAGAGCTCAGTGGAGGGGGCCTTGTGGGGCCCTCTTCCTTAGCCCTTGTTGTGGGAGGGTCAAAGCACTTCCTCTTAACATTTTTCCATTGTAGGCTCCTCCTCCTTCCCCCTATGATGATCTAGAGTGGGAAGCAAATGACCTCTTGGTTGATCAGTGTTAGGGGGAGACCCCTTCTTTATCTTTAGGTTAGATGAGTGTGTGTGTTGTGATGTGTTCCCTTGTGATTGTGCTATGTGTGCCTGAATGACCCTTTTCACCCTTGTTGGTGCTTGGATACAGGCATGGTTTTTGTGTGGTAAACCTTCTTCTATGTGTATCATCATTCTTCCATGTTTGTGACTGACTTTTGGTAAATTGGGGACTATGAAAAGTGTTGGGGGCATTTAGGCTTCCCTTCCATGTTGACCCAATTTTTTTATTTTTACTGTCTTCTCGTGCATTCTTCACATGGTCTGATATATTAGGGGGTTGATGACAATTCATTTTATATAGTATTGTTATACTTATGTATATTTATGAGCATTTCTGACCTCAAAATATCAGGCTACCCCTATAACCTGTGTTTATGTTCATTTCTCTTTTGCTCTTTTCTTATCTTTCTCTCTTCTTTGGTTGAGTTGTCCCTCTCATGTGTGAAAACACCATATTTATGACACTCTAATTTTTAGAAAATGTGGTTTACCAAACGAATCTTTTCTCGAGAATCTTCACAAACTTTTTTCAAAGAATCGCTTCCTCAACTTAAAACCTAACAAAACATGTTTCCTTCATCACAGGGTCATAAAGAAAGAACTTGAGAACCTTTCCTTTGAGGTGGGAGTAGATTTGATATTTTCCTCATGAGGGGGCATTTTCTTCATTTTGAATTCCTTGATGAAGTGAACATCTTTCAAAAGGATTCCTTGATGAGGAATTGATTAGAGAAAAAATGTCCTTTTGTACTTTCAAATAGTGTGTCCCTTGAGTGGACCCCTTTCTTCACATTGAGTTCATGAGGGACCCCTTTGAAATCTTTCTAATCTATAAATGGTCTGCATGACTATGCGCTTACTTGCATGCATGGTTGCTTTCACTTTATAGGTGCACCTGTGAAGCCGCTTTCTAACTCTACAGAGTCCCCTTCCTTTGGTTTCCTCCATGTGAGAGATCTTGGGGGTGGCTCCCTTACAAATTTGTGGGTCTGTAGGGAACTTTCTTGAGGTTTCCTTCATGTGTGAGATCTTGGAGGACAGCTTCCCTATAGATTTGCGGGTCTATAGGGAAATTTCTTTGGGTTTCCTTCATGTGAGAGATCTTGGAGGACACCTTCCTTGCAGGTCTACGGTCCTAGGGTACTTCTTTTGAGCTTCCTCCATGCGAGAGATCTTGGGGGTCGCTCCCCTACAAATCTGCGGGTTTGTAGGGTGCTTTCTTTGGGTTTCCTTCATGTGAGAGAACTTGGAGGACACCTTCCTTATAGGTTTGTGGGTCTATAAAGCACTTTTCTCAGTAAGCTTCATGTGAGAGATCTTGGAGGACACCTTCCTTGTAGGTTTGCAGGCTTGTGAGGCGCTTACTTCTCGAGGCTTCCTTCATGTGAAAGATCTTGGGGGTCACCTCCTTGTAGATTTGTGGGCCTATAAGATTCTTTTGATCTACAACTTTGTAGTTCTGTGGGGATATGAAGTCCTTTATTTGTCCTACACTCTTGAGTTCGCCAAATATTGATTGGCTTCCTCAACAGTTTAGGTATACATTTCTAACCCTACTACCTTTTCAATCTACTTTACTAAAGCACTCATCAATATTCATGCTCACTAAACTGGGGACAAATACATAGGTGCGAATTTGCACCCCTTACACAAATTCCCCTTTTACACTTCCTCACCTTAGAAAACCAAATTTGAAGGTGAAATTCCACATGAGATTATTGCCTTCATTCCACTTGGCATCTATCTTTTACATCAATAGAAGAATATTTTTTGGGGACATGTGCACGGTGTGCAAATGTCCACGCCACACACTTACACCCCTGATGGATTCCTACATCTGAAGTTGGCAGAGGCATTACACTTCCCATTGAGGTTAGTTTGTAACGTCCCTCCTCGACCAACTAACCCCAAAATGGTAGTTATTCTCATCCCACCTTCAAAAAGACTCTTCATTCATTTCATCTTCTAAGCATTCAACTCATCTTTTACACAATCTCTTTCTGCATTCTCAAGCACTTCAACTTCATTCTGTTTGCATCCATCACTTCAAGCAGCACTTTGGGACTTCATAGCAACAATAATAATAATCCATCAACTTCGTAAAGAAGGTGTGGAACAAGCCATTGCAGCAGGGGCTTGAGGTTTTGCAACATCTCCCTTCATCATAGTTGAGGTTGTGGTGATTCTTCAAGCCTCATTTCTCTATCATTGGCTAGTGAGCTCTTGGTGGAGGTGGTAACGTTTTCACTTCTCTCCTTTATGATTTGGTCGAGTAGCTTTATATTATTTTGTAGTGTTATTCGTGTACTTTCTTCTTTGCTTCTTTATCATACATTTCTCTATCATTGCTATCTTGGTTCTTCATAGAGGTGGAAACACCAAAACGGGGGTCTGACTGAGGTAGACCCCTATGCAACCCCAAAAATTTTCCCTCTTTCTTGTGTGTAGGTGGATGCGTATTTGGAGCTAACTAGCGAATGAGCATCTTTATGAGATTATCTTTTTCACCTTAGCCTTCATATACTTTATCACATTCGTTTGTATCTTTTCTACTTCATAGTTCTATTTGGTTCCCTTAGAAGTGACTAGCTAGGTCATCAGCTTGTTTTCTGGTGGTTCATATTATGTTTTTGGTCCTTTGATCATATGGGTGCTAGCGCACCTAAGAGACACCAGCACGCTGCGTTGTCATCCTAAAACTACACTTTTGTCCTTGGGCAGAGAGATACTCGAGGTATAGTATTGAACCCAAAAACCAACTCGCCTAGCCCCCTTTTGGATTTCAGGTCTAAAGAATGGTTGTAGGGCCTTATAGTCCTCATCATTCTCATCCCTCATTTGAAATATCCCTTTAGAGTGAGGTAAGTTAGGGTAGCCTTCCCCTCTCGGCTCTCCCTGACCTAGGGCCCTGATGTGGTCAGTCTGCCTCTCTTACATGAATAAATAACAATAAATCATTAAAGTTCAAATACATCTCATTTCATTCAATTTCACTATAAAATTAAATATCAAAATGACATCATCATACATCCAACATTATATTTTAACGTAGAGATAAAAGTAATTTGGTAAATAAAAAATGGGGTGTAACACTTATATTATTACTATGCCAATTTGTTGAGCAATCCATGGAATCCATGCCACTTGTGTTGACGGGTATAATTTTGTTGTAATAAGGTCTATTTAGACTATTTTCAATGTAATGAGTTTCATGGGGTCAGTTGTAGTTAATGTTGTCATTTTTATTATAAATTTTGCAAAAGTTGCTATGCAACTTTCCAATTTGTCTTGTTTTGGGAGTTGAATGGTCACCAGTTTAAAAGGTGGTTATGAACCATTTGTTTTTGGTTTTTTATGTTTAAATATGCCTTTCAAACTTCGAGGCAAGGTTTTGGAGACATTTTTGGTGCATAAGAAATAAGAAAACTTCATTTTTCTTTGTGTTTTCATTGAAATCTACTACTATAGGTGTTGGTACAGATTCGTACAGTCAGTAAATGATATAATGTGAATTAGATTCAACGGTGGCATGAATTAAGAGTGTTTTGGTTTTGATTTGAGTTTTTTTATAAAGTTTGAAGGTTTCTAGAGCCAATTTATTGAGAGCAGTCTGAAAACCCTAAGGCGAGAGGGTTTGAACAAGAAAATGGCATATTAAACCATTCCACCAGTGAAAACCATTGAAAATTGGTGGAATGGCTTTAGTTAGGATGTTTTTCATTTTGGTAGTGACTGTAGATGCAAGGGATTGAGGTAGGGCCCTGTTTGTGCAAGCCCTAGCCTAATATCTCAATGTATTAGGATTGAATTGATAGGTAGAGGTAGGGTTTTGATAGTTGGTGAGTTTGTAGATGTTTCAGTTAGTAAAAATTGTTGTTTCAGACCCCATGTGATATTTCTCAAGCCTTGGAGTGAAGATTGGTGATTTAAGGAAGGAAAATCACATAGTGGCTTTATAAAAGAGGCTTAATTAGGCTTAAGGGCAGCGTAGTAGTCCATTTTAGGAGATGTTGTTTTGAAACAAGTCTATGCACAAATTTGATATGTTAAAGAAGAGAATAAAGGGTATTCTAAATGGTAACCAATTCATGGTTTTGAGGCCTTCTCTAAAAAATATGTTGAATTTTCATTGTTTAATGTGCTATGAGCAAGATTGAAGGAATTTAGAATAAGACACCAAGTTAGGGTTCCCAAATTGAAAATTTGGTAGAATTGTGAGTGATTTGAAAACTTCCACCTTTCTTTGCATCAAATTGGTATCAGATCATATGTTTTGATCATTTGAAGGAAAGAGGTTAAGGTTTGATGAAGGAAGAGTTGTAATTTGAAAGGACAAGATGCCTCTAAAGGGAAGTGCAATCATTTCCAAGGAAATAAGAATGATGGAGTCTCAAGAAGATCTTTTAGATAGAATTTAGCATTGGAAACAAACCAAAGAAAAGGTAACTCGACTAAAGATGAGAGTGACCAAGAGGAAGAGGAAGAGGGTGAGGATGAAAACCGTCGAAGAGGATCCCATGAACAAAAGTTGGATCTTGAAGAGATGAGGATGGTTAAGATGTTGAAGGCTATCAAGGGAGATGATTCAAAGGTAAAAATGGAATTGACCATGTATGGTGGGAAAATGGATAGTGAAGAAGTTTTGGATTGGATTATGCACTAGATAATTATTTTGAATACAAGGAGGTAGCAGATGAACAAAAGGTGTAATTTTCAAAAAATAAATTGAAAGGCCCTGCCCTAACTTGGTGGAATTATGTTTAGGAAGAGAGGGTGAAAAAGGGCAAAGCAAAAATCAATTCATGGGATAGGATGGTGTCTAAAGTTAAGAGTTAATTCTTGCCCGATGACTATGTAATCCAAACTTTTAGAAAGCTACAAAATCTCAAGCAAAAAGAGATGGATGTCATGGCCTATACATAGGAGTTTCATAAATTGAGCATTAGGGCAGGTCATGCTAAGGATGAATTTGAGAAGATAGCAAGGTATATGAATGGGCTAAGGTTCAACATCCAAGATGAATTGAGTCTTGCCACCCCTAGAATGGTGGAAGAGTGATTCCAACTGGCTGTTAGAGCAGAAGAGAAGTTGAAAAGAAGGCAGGAAAAATAAAGTAGAGGCAGAGGAAAGAACTTCAAGGGAAAAGTATCCTTTGGTGGAAGAGGACAATCACAAAAAGCATAAGGAGAGTCAAGTGGAAATCAAGATCAAGGCTCAAATTCAAGAGGTGGTTTCAGTGGTAGAATATCTAATTGTAGAGGAAAATTTGGAGGACAAGGTAGAGGTTCAAATACCTTCTTTGGAAGATGCTATCAGTGCAATCAATTTGGCCATCAAGCATGGAAGTGCATAGAGAAAAAACCTTCTACGTCACATGGTGGTGAAAGGAGAGCACAGTTGGTGTAAGAGGAAGATTGTGAGAGTGTTAACTCTCCTCATCATGTTGCTCTAGAGGTTGAAGAAAATATAATGATGAGGATAACACTACTCAAGGTTCCTGTGGTGAAGGAGCCTCCACAAAGAAAGTGATTATTTAGAACCACTTGCAAATCTCAAGGCAAGATATGTAAGGTTGTGGTTGATTTCGATTCAACTAATAATTTGGTTTCTTTGGAGATGGTTGAAAAATTAAAGATGAAAAGGATCCCACACCTCACAACTTATAAGGTTTCCTGGCTAAATAAGGGTCAATAATTCTTAGTTAATGAACAAACATGGGTTGAGTTTAATATTGGGGGATACAAAGACAAGATCTTGTGTGACACCATCCCAATGGATGTATGTCATTTGTTGTCAGGAAGACCCTGGTAGTATGACAGAAAAGCAAAACATGATGGGTATAAAAATGCATATGTCATTCAACAAGATGGGGTTTCATTTTCACTCACTCCTTTGCAAGATGAAAATGTAGACACACAAGTTGGGTCAGTGTCATGTTGGTTGGGGAAAAAGAGTTCTTGAAAACCATGAAAAAGGAAGGTGGACAAGGGTATGCAATCATAATAAGACCCAAATCTGTTATGACAACTACAAAACTTGAAGATGTGCCCAAAGAAGTGAAAACTTTGTTGAAAAAGTATTGAGACATTGTTGTTGATGAGCTCCCTAGTTCTTTGCCACCTATAAGGGATGTGAGCCACCAAATAGACTTTATACCAAGAGAAAATATACCCAATAAGGTTGCATAGAAAATGACTCCTCAACAAAATGAAGAGATAAGGAAATAAATACAAGAATTGTTAGATAAGGGTCTCATAAGAGAGAGTTTAAGTCCATGTGTTGTCCCTACTGTGTTAGCACCTAAAAAAGGTGGAGATTGGAGAATGTGCACCATTTCAAGGGAAATCAACAAAATAATTATACGGTATAGGTTTCCCATACCTAGAATGGAGGATTTGATGGACTGTTTAGGAGGAGCTTGTTACTTTTCAAAAATTGACCTTAAAAGTGGTTATCATCAAATTAGAATAAGAGAAGGGGATGAGTGGAAAACTTCCTTTAAAACTAACGAGTGGTTGTATGAATGGATGGTGATGCCATTTGGGCTTTCAAACGCATCAAGCACTTTTATGAGACTAAAGAATGAAGTTTTGAAACCTTTCATAGGGAAGTTTGTAGTTGTATACTTGGATGACATTCTTGTGTTTAACAAGACTAAAGAAGAATGCTTGCAACATTTGGACATGGTGTTGAAGAGGTTGAATGAAGAAAATTTGATGACTAACTTGAACAAATGTGAATTCATGAAAGAGGAGTTGGTCTACCTTGTTTTTGAGATTTCAAGAGGCACTTTGAAGATGGAACCCAACAAGGTGCAAGTAATTTTGAATTGGCCTACTCCAAAATCAGTTAGTGAGGTAAGAAGTTTCCATGGTCTTGATAGTTCAAAAAATTTGTAAGAAATTTCAATCATATTTGCTCTCCCATTATTGATACAATCAAAGGGGATAAAAGGAAAAAGTTTATGTGGTCTAATGAGGGAATTTTTTTTTTCAAATTTTGAAACAAAATATAGCTCAATAACCCATCTTAGCATTGCCTGATTTCAATAAGGTGTTCACAATAGAATGTGATGCAAGTGGGTATACAATTGGTGTTCTTGAGTCAAGAGGGCAGACCTGTAGCATTTTTCAGCGAGAAGCTCAATGAGGCCAAGAAGAAGTACTGTTCTTATGACTTAGAATTGTATGCAATGGTGCAAGCATTGAAAAAGTGTAGACATTGTCTCCTTCCAAAGGAATTTATTGTTTTTATTGACAATCATGCTTTGAGTTTCTTGAATAGTCAAGAAAAACTTAGGCACAAGCACCTGAAATGGGTGGAGTATCTACAAAGCTACACTTTCAACATAAAACACAAAAAAGGACAGTCAAATAAGGTGGTAGATGCTTTGAGCAGAAGATAAATGTTGGTGCAAGAAATTCAACTCCAAAGTGTAGGTTTTGATGCTTTGAAAGGTATTTATGAAGGAGATGATGATTTCAAGGATGTGTACATTGTTTGTAATCAGTTTGATGGTGCTTTCCATAAAGAATATTTTGCTTTCTTTTTACAAGATGGCTTATTGTTTAAAGGTGCTCAATTGTGTGTTCCAAAATGTTCTATGAGGACCAATTTGATTAAAGAAAATCATTGTGGTGGCTTAGGGGGTCATTTTGGTGTAGATAAAAAACATTGGAGCAAGTAAGAAGATATTACCATTGGCCAAAAATGTAAAGTAACATCATAAAGTTTTTTGAGAATTGTGTATTTTGTCCAAAAAAAAGGGTACAAGTACAAATGTAGGTCTTTACCATCCTTTTCCAATTCCAAACTAGCAATGGGAATCCATCAACATGGATTGTGTGTTGGGTTTACCCAAAACTCAAAGAGGGTTTGATAGTGTATTTGTTGTTGTTGATAGATTTAGCAAAATGGATCATTTCATACCATGCAAATGTACAAATTATGCTTCATATATTGCTGGGTTATTTTTCAAAGAGGTAGTCAGAATTCATGGATTACCATTGACAATTGTGTTTGATAGGGATAGCAAGTTTGTAGGTCACTTTTAGAGGGCTCCTTGGAAGAAATTGGGAACCAACTCGACATTTAGCTCTGCCTATCATCCACAAACAGACGACAAGACTAAAGTTGTCAATAAGAGCCTTGGGAATCTTCTTAGATGTTTGACAAAAGAGCATTCACATCAATGGGATCTCATTCTTCCACAAGTTGAATTTGCATATAATGGCTCTATCAATAGAAGTGTTGGAAAGAGCCCATTTGAGATAGTCTATGGAATGAAGCCAAGGGGAGCGTTTGAGCTCAAATATTTGAGTGGTATGGAGAGGAGTGCTAAGGGTGAAGAGTTTGCAGTTGCAATGAAGGATACACATTAGGAAGTGAAAGAGAATCTTCAAAAGAGTGTGGAAAAGTATAAGCAATGTGCAAATTTGAAGAGAAGAGATGTTAATTTCAAAGTGGGAGACTTGGTTCTAGCACATTTTAGGAAAGAAATACTACCAAAGGGGAAGTATACAAAGCTATAGATGAAAAAGATCGGGCCATGTAGGGTGGTCCACAAATTTGGTGCAAATGCCTATGAGATAAAACTCCCTCCTTGAGTGGCTATCTCTCTAATCTTTAATGTTTTTGACCTTTGTCCTTTCAAAGGATTTGTGATTGCAATTGATGATGCAAGTACATCAGGAGTTCAAGAGGAATATTGGGTCAAGGATCTACCACCAAGTCGGCCTTTGAAGCTTGAAAGCATTTTGGACACAAAGGAAGCAAAGAGGACAAGGCATAAAGTGTACAATGAATATCTAGTGAAATGGCAAGGTCTACCTAATGAATATGAAACATGGATGATAGAGGAAGACATTAAGAAGCATGGCACAATAATTCAAGAGCTGATCTCAAGTGGAACTTGAGATTCTTTTCTCCCCAGGTGTATGGTGTAGGGGCACCTAGTCAAAGGTTGCAAATTTTGGTCTAATATTGAATTTTTGTGTTGTTGAGTCCAATTTTGTTGTAATAAGGTCTATTTAGACAATTTTAAATGTAATGAGTCTCATGGGGTAGGTTGTAGTTAATGTTGTCATTTTTGTTGTAAATGTTGCAAAAGTTGTTATGCAACTTTGCAATTTTGTCTTGTTTTGGGAGTTGAATAGGCACCAATTAAAAAGGTGGTTATGAACCATTTATTTTGGTTTTTGATGCTTAAATAGGCCTTGAAAACTTCAAGGCAAGGTTCTGGAGACATTTTTGGTGCACAAGAAATAGAAAAAGTTCATTTTTCTGCATGTTTTCATTGAAATCTGTTGCTATAGTTGTTGGTACGACTCCATACAATTAGTAAATGATATAATGTGAATTGGATTCGATGGAGGAATGAATTAAGAGTGTTTTTGTTTTTATTTGAGTTGATTTCATAAATTTTGAAGGTTTTTAGAGCCAATTTATTGAGAATGGTCTGAAAACCCTAAGGCAAGAGGGTTTGAACAAGAAAATGGCATATTAAACCATTCCATCTGTGAAAGCCTTTGCAGATCAATGGAATGGCTTTAGTTAGGATTTTTTTCATTTTGATAGTGACTTTTGATGCAGGGGATGGAGGTAGGGCCCTGTTTGTGCAAGCCCTAGCCTAATATCTCAATGTATTAGGCTTGAATTGATAGGTAGAGGTAGGGTTTTGATAGTTGGTGAGTTTGTAGATGTTCCAATTGGTAAAAAATGTTGTTTCATACCCCATGTGATCTATCTCAATACTTGGAGTGAAGATTGGTGATTTGAGGAAGGAAAATCACATAGTGGCTTTGTAAAAGAGGCCTAATTGGGCTTTAAGGGTAGCGTAGTAATCCATTTTAGGAGATGATGTTCTAAAACAAGTATATGCAAAAAATTTATATGTTAAAGAAGAGCATAAAGGGTATTCTAAATGGTAACCAATTCATTGGTTTGATGCCTTCTCTAAAATATATGTTGAATTTTCATTGTTTGATGTGCTACAAGCAAGATTAAAGGAATTAAGAATAAGACACCAAGTTAGGGTTCCCAAATTGAAAATTTGGTTGAACTTTGAGTGATTTGAAAACATCCACCATACTCTACATAAATATCCAAGTGAGAAAAACAAGTGGAACATTGGGTGTAACTCTTCTTCTAGTTCAATAAGAGGAGAAAGGTAAATAAAGTATAAGGTTTCATTTCTTTGTATTTGATTCCTTATTTTCCTCTTTTGATCTAGTTCTCTTTCCCTATGTTCATTCTTTGACCAAGTAGCTACAAGAACACCATACAATTGAGTGCATATCTCTTATTTGGTTTCATGAGAGGAGATAGGAGAGTTGTTATGTAGATTTATTCTTAGATTTCTTACACATGGAGGTCATGGTGTATAACTCTACTTCTTGCATTAATATTTATTTCATTCCTAAGCACATTTTTTAGATGCGCATAACAACTAAGAGGGGAGTGAATCAATTTTACATTAAAACATTTAATCCATCATTAAATTTTAAACCCTTATCAATATTTAAACCCTAATCAAGCATTAACAAAATGTAAACATATGAAACATCAACATGCAAACACAACTAAACACAAAAGAATGCCAGATTTATGTGGAAAACCCTAAGTAGGGAAAAACCACAGTGAAGATTAGCTCACATAGATATGAATAACAACACCAAATACAATTAGGCTCGTGGCCAAGGGCTCGCTACCTAGAGAAGAAGAAAAGCTCACTGTCCAACAATATTCAAATTAGCAAATAATTGACTTTGTGAATTATCAGTTTGCAACTGGAGATTCAAAGATCTCCTCAGTAGAGTCGCCAATCTATTGGTGTTCTCGAATCAATAGATCCAATGAATCCTAAAGAATAGCCAATTTCTAATGCTCAGATTCAAAGATGGATTTGGCCAACAATAAGATTTAGTCAAAGACTTAAATCTCCTACACTTCTAGCTCTACAGGACCAAGGTGGGTCTCCCTTCACAATGCCTAAAGACTTAATTCAATTATACACAGACATTGCATTTTATAGCAGATAATTCCCAATAAAAATATACTAAAGAAAGCATTATCAACTTCAAATCTGCCTATATTTTTGGTATCTCAACACTCACTCAGAAATTGGGAAGCATGATTCAACACTAAACCTAACCCAATAATAAAAATTAAAATTATTTTTAATTTATAATTTTTTCCTAAAAATGCATTTAGTTGAATGATAGTCAGTGCCTAATTCTGGGCCATGGAGTCAAGTATATAATCACAAGACAATTTCACTTGCAAATAAACTTCAACCAATGGATTCAAAACTGCTAATGTCTTGCACCAACAAATCTACTCTTGTTTCCATCCAAATTATTCTTACAGATCCACCCTACACACTTGAAATCACAATTACCTGCTCAAAGTAATTTAACTATTTTTTTGAAATAGAACCATGAACAAAACACGATCTTAGGGAAATTGAGATGAAAAATTCAACATACTTTGTATATTAAATTCATATGACTCAAAGTGTACAAATCTTGAGACAATTTGATAATAATCATGATCTATTTGCACAAACTGATTGACATTTACTCATGAAATTGAAACATTACAATTACATATTTTGTCTGTGACTCAGACTCAACATTTCTTTATCTACCTAGCCCCATACAAGAATTTAGAACCCCTTACAATGAGAAAGAATGAGAAGATATAGAAGGAAGAAGAGCCCCAAAATTAATCTGTTGAGGACACCTGGAAGCTTCATCATCCATTGATTAGCAACAAGAAATGGAAAAGACTCTCTCTTCTCTCCTCCTTTGCAATAACAAACCATGCCTTTGCATTTTGCCTTCATTCTCTTTTTTTTTCTTCAACAAAAAAATTCCCCTAACTGTGAAAATCTTCACTTTCATTGTCCATTTTTACCCATGCAATTGAAAAATATCTGCACCTTCATCTAACCCAGGCCGTGAAAACAATTTGCTCTCCATTTGCCCTGCAGTGAAAAATGGTTCTTCCCGTGAAAATATTTTTATTTTGTCCACATTGTCTTGCTGCACTTTGTATTTCCACTTCCTAACAAAGAATATTATTTAACTTCATAACGAGGGCTCTTAATTCTTAATTTTCACTATGCTGCATTTTCACCCAGAACCTTTAAAATGGTAAAAAGTGTGTTATTGGGAAAAAATAGATTTTAGCCGTGTTCTATTACTTCTCACCCTATATTTAAAATATTTGCCTCTTTTTAAAAGATGGGGCTTTAAAAGGAAAACAAAAAATCTTACATGTGCCCCTTAAATACTTTCCATTTCACACTTAAAACAATTGACTTATTTGATTAGGCACATCACCATTTAACAATTTTAAAATTTGCACCTAGAATTCTCACGAGCCCACTTGCCAGGCGGCCCAAAATCTCACACCTCTTGTGACATCATCCTCAATCTCGTGAGGCTTGCAATCGATGGTGGGGATTCATTCCCATCTCTCCTTGTTTGATAGTCATTGATCATCACATTTTTCCCTAATTTCTCTCTACAAGATCCTTCTAGTTATGGCGGCTCCAACATGTTTTCCTCAAACAATTTTGATACATTTTCACTGCAAGCGCAAACTGTCCTTTGCTCAGTAATCATGTGCTAGATTTTCCTGCACATTGACATCGTGCTAAGATATTTTCAGCATTATCTTTCTTAAATCCATGCAAATACTTCCCTTTAAAATGTTGAAGCGGCCTCTAATAGTAGGTACGATGGTTGCCAGAGCACTCACAAGCACTTCCCAGATCTCTGTGTTGATATTTCCTTATATCACACACATCGGCCCCCATATACCTTCTGAGTTGTGCTACTGTGCTTCATGGATTCCTCCTCTCACAATGGTAGGTTGCCAAATAATCCCAATTTACAAGTGAAACTCAACATATAAACTCTTTGTACTTGATTCACTTGGTGCGGCTTCAAGTGTTTTCATATTCTTCAAGCTAGTCATCATTTTGCAATTCCACGCTAGCAAGCATACAATCAATTTGAAAGGCGTCCCCACTGATTTGATGCACTCACAACAACATTAGTGTACTTTGTAGCAAACAAAGTGGCTGCTCCTTATGAAGCCATCTCCACATACCTATCAGTCCCTCCTTTTATTGTAAAATGCTGCAAAGTAACATCCATTCTCAAGTGGAAAGTCAATGTAGCAATTCTTCATATCTACTTAGCTATGCGCGACCCTTAAATTGTTTCTTCTGCTTGGAAACAATGCCCTATTTCCAACTCCATGCAGCCAATCAAGCACAAAATATTTAATAAATGTTTATCCACTTTTGGAAGCTCAATCTACAATAAAAGTTGAAGAACAAGTTGCCCCACTCACACACTTGAGTCATTGAGAACACTCATCATCACATTGTAAATATCTTCTGCAACCCATGTTTGTACAACACCATGCTTAATGAATAAAATAAATCTTTCCACCACATCCATACTTGGGAGGAAACGGGTGCCCACCATTTGCAACCAAACGCTTAGGACAATGCCAATCATCTTTAGGGATACCCCCCTTTTGTTGTATACTTGAGGGCATTTTAGATGAACACCCTCTTCACCAAAATCATAAACCAATATTATATCTACACCAAGAACATAGATCTTGCAGACTTGACATGTTATAGATGTTTTCATGTAGGCCTTTGAGGGAGGTGTTACCATATGCTTTGGATTTTATCATTTTGAAGAAAAGCACTATCTATATGATGAAGGTAATACTGCCACATTAATGCACCCTAGAACATGATTTGTATCACTTTTGACCTCTCTGATACTCCCTGATGATATTGACATTGAATATTGATATATATGATCATGACTGTGCACAGCTAACATTTAAACATAAAACATTCCTTGTTAAAGATTGGCACATCATTTTCACATATTGTGAATTTTCCCAACTCAACTTCATAACAGTATAAGCATGTTGGGTCTCCATGTGGACCTGGATAAAAAAAAATCATTTTCAAACAATTTTTATCTTTAATTGACCATGAAGTTGCTTCTACATACATCAGGCATGAAAATTTTAAGTGGGTTGTCGTTAAAATTTTCTTTCTAGCATATTTGCACATTTGTCAAAACTAGTCTAGTGGGCTTTGGAATCACCTTGGAAAACTAGTCAAACAACCTCCTGAAGCTATGAAAATTCATAGGAATGTAGAAATTTGACCTAAGAACACAGTGCAATAGACGGTTCGACAAAAGAGATTTTAAGGTGCAAAAAATTCAATGTCAAAGGTGCTCAATTAGACTTTTCTACAACTGTACCTGTTCAAAACCAATTAGGGGTTTCCAAGTCACCACTTTGAAAAAATATCAAATCACCACTTGGGAAGCTGTAATTGGAAACATTAGATCATCTAGGTCCATTGAACATGTGTGCGAGAGGGTTTTCCTTCAATCATCATTCTTCATGAGATATTAGGGGTCAAAGTTGACCACCTTGAAACATGTCAAAAATGCAAATGTAAAAGTAAAACAAACTACATTTGTTTTTTATCTGGGAAAAATAGTAAATTTGATCACGAGACTCTAAAACTAGACCAGGGAGAATATGAATGTGGGGAAAATGCAAGGCAACAATCCATTTGTCATGAAAATCATCCAGCTGTGAAATATCAACTTGAACAAGAGGCCACTTCGTAGGACTAAAAGTTTGCAAACAACAAAGGGTAGCAATCTCTCCCTTTGTCATCATCTAAAAGCTTCACTTTAGGCAACACCAACACACTACTTTCTCTCACACTTACTTTTGCACTTTCTCCAAAAATTTCTCACTACTACTCTTTCTCCCTTAAGGGCACAAGATATGCTCCCCTTGACTACACCAATTTACAACACACCACTACCTACTCCCCTTAAGAGATAGCCTTCATCATTCAAAGACCAAGAATGTATCTTGAAATGATCTCTTGGATAGATGCACACCTTAAACATCTAGTTGAAAGAAAGAGGGGCAATAACCCCTAACTTTTTTTAGAGATGATCAAATGCATCTTTTGGAAGAGTCTTTATGAAAATATCAACAACTTGATTATTTGTAGGCACATACTCTAGCTTCACCTCATTCTCTGTAACTTTCTCTCTTAGAAAGTGATGCTGAATAGAGATATGCTCTGTCCTTGAATGCATTATTGTGTTTTTTGAAATATTGATAGCACTTATATTATCACATAAGATAGAAATAGGTTCATCATATGACATTTTGATATCCTTCAATGTATGCTTCATCCTCAACACCTAACTACAACATGATGTTGTTGCAATATACTTTGCCTCTACAATAGATAATGACACTAAATCCTGCTTCTTACTCAACCAAGAAACCAACCTAATTTTAAGAAAGAAAGCACCTCCACTAGTATGTCTTTTTTCATCTGCACAACTTGCCCAATTTGCATCTATATATGCACTCAAAGAGAAATTAGTATCCCTTAGGATACCATATACCAAAATTTGAAGTGCCCTTCAAGTAACTAAATATCCTTTTAAATACTACAACATGTGATTCTCTAGGATCTTCTTTAAATCTTGACACAAGACAAACTACATGCATTATATCTAGTCTAGTAGCAACAAAATATAGCAATCCACCAATCCTTGATATATACTTGCTCTGATCTATCTTAGGAGATACATCATTTTTGCTCAACTTGCAACCAACAACCATGGGAGTACTCACTAGTTTAAAATCCTCCATTCCAAACTTCTTCAACATTTCCTTGACATAATTTGACTGTGAAATGAAAATACCTTTTTTTGATTGACTAATTTGTAACCCAAGGAAGAAATTCATCTCCCTAAACATTGAGATCTCAAACTCTTTACCTACTGCAAACTTTACACACTTTGGCTTCTCCAAACATACAGTCATCAACATACAAGATATTATTTGATCTACTTCAAAACCTTTAAAGGGCAAGATCACTGGTTTGTAATGGTCTTTTGAACCTGTTGCAACAAGTATATATACAATCTGCATTGCTTTAGATCTCGTTTGAGTCCACAATGTTTTCTTTAAACTTTACAAAACCATACTCAACATCTTTTGACAATGAAAACCTTCCAACTCAAAGCTCAATGTAAACTTCTTCTTCCAACTCACAATCTCAGAAGGCACTTTAACATCTATCTACACCTTTGAAGTCTTTATGTGTTTTAAAAATCCAAAGCATTCTAATAGCTTCCATTCTTTCCACCTCAGACAAAAGTCTCTTTTAGAGTTCACCTTCCACTTGTGAGTAGCCCTTACACACAAGCCTAGCCTTATTTCTAACAAATTTTCCATCCTCATTCAATTTGTTCCTAAAAGCCCATTTAGTTCCAATCACATTCTTGTTTGTTGGTCTTGAGACCAATTCCCAAGTCTAATTCTTCTCAATCTATCTCAACTCTTCTTCCATAGCTTTGATCCAGTTCTCATCCTTACATGCTTTAGTTATTGTTTTAGGTTCTACTTCTGAAAAATAAAGAAAAGCTTACTTGTTCCTTTTTCATAGCAACTTTTCTTCTTGTCAACACACATTTGTTCTTGTCTCCAATGATTTGATCTTCAAAATGATTCTTCTGCACATACTTAGGAGTCTTAGGGATCTTTTTTGAAATTTCTTCCTCTTCAACTGTCATCTCCTTTTCTCTCTCTTCATCCTTTTCCTCTTCATTGTAAGGGTTTCATCAAATTCATATCATTTTATCAACACAAAAGTTTGTTGTGGTTCTTCATCTACTTTTACACTTGCACTTTCAACAATCTTCTTCAACATTTTGTTATAGCATTTGTATACTTTACTCTTTGTAAAATATCCAAGGAAGATTCCTTCATCAAATCTTGCATCAAACTTTCCTAAGTTTTCATCTCTCCTGATATAGAATTTGCTTCCAAACACTCTAAAATATTTCACAGCAAGAGATTTTTCATACCATAACTCATAAGCAGTCTTTGAATTGTTCACTCTTGCTTGCCCTTTGTTAAGAATGTATATTGTAGTATGAATTGCTTCTTTGCAGTAGACTTTCAATGGATTTGCTTCCTTCATCAAGGTTCTTGTTGCTTCTTTAATTGTCCTATTCTTCCTTTCCACAACTCCATTTTGTTAAGGAGTCCTAGGAGCTGAATTGCCTCTTTATTCCATGATCTTCACAAAAATTGTTAAACTTATTGGAGGTTAATTCACCACCTCTATCAGACCTCAAGCACTTTATTTTCAAATTCATTTATTTTCAACCATAGATTTAAAGGCTTTAAACTTATCTAGAGCTTCTAATTTTTCTTTGATAAATGTTACCCAAGTCATTCCAAAATAATCATCTATCAATAACATGAAATGCCTATCACCTGGAGAGCTTCTTATTCTGGTAGGTCCACATAGGTTTGTATGCACCAACTCCAAAGGTCCTACTGTATAATATTCTTTAGTCTTAAACCTCTTCTTTTTCTACTTTCCAAACTAACATTCCTTCCAAATTGTATAGTTAGGCTTTGTAATCTTTGGTAGATCTCTCACAACATCAATAAAACTAATCTTAACTAAGCTATTGAAATTGATGTGACCTATTCTTCTATGTCATAGCCAACTTTCATCGATTTGAGACATGAAGCACCTAACATCACCACCTTTGAGCTAATAAACATTACCTTTTTTCCTTGTTCTTGTAGCAACCAGAGTACTGGAGTTTCCTTTTTTGATCTCACAACCATCATCCTAAAACACAAAATTGTATCCTCTACTACACATTTGTCCCACACTAAGAAGATTATGTCGGAGACCCTTGAAATGGAGAATATCATCTATTTTATGCTTTCCATCAAAACTAATTGAACCTTTTCCATAGATCTTAGCAAATGTATCATCATCGAACTTAACAAGACCACCATCATACTTCTGAAGTTTAACAAACTTAGTCTTATCACCTATCATATGATTTGAACATCCACTATCAATTATCAAGTAATTCCTCTCCTCTCTTGCATGGAAATTAGTCCCCATAGTTCCTTCAATGGTGTGACATGTTTCCAAAGCACTTTCCTTCACACATCTTTTAGGATTAGTAGAATTAGTTCTGACATTTAAATCCATGAACAAGCATTCATCACTGTCATCATTAGGATAGTCTGATTCCTCATATCAGAGACACCATTTTATTTTTCAACATAATAACTCTTCTTGATATATTTTCCTTTATGATCCTTATGTTTGTCATTTGCAACTTTGATTGGACATTTAGAAGCATAATGACCTATCTTTCCACAATTGGAACACTTAAAGGGTAACTTACCTCTATATTTACCAGTGCCCTTTTTCAATCTCCTCACAAAATTTTCTTCCATTTCATCAAGATCATCAGGATCTAATTCATCACCCTTCTCTACCTTGTTGACTTTAAAATCGGTTTCTTTCTTTGCAACATCTTGACCAAACTCTCTCAATTCATTAGAAATTAAAGCACCAAAAATCTGATCTCTAGAATATTGATCTAAATTTCAAGCTTCCTCAATAGTAAAAACTTTATAACTATAGGAAGAGTTCTCAATACTTTTTTTCACAACTTCACTCTCTTCCAATTTTCCACCAAGACCATTGATGGCATTGACAACTTCATCCACTATGAGTATGTAGGTTGTAATATCTTCATCTCCAAACATCCTTAGGGTTTCAAATTTGGCTTTGTAATTCTACATCTTGGCTTGCTTGACCTTATCATATCCTTCATAAATGCTCTACAACTTTGTCCAAACATTTTTTATAGATTTTAAACTTATCACCTTTCCAAGTTTAGAATTAGAAAGACCACTCAGGATAGCATTTCTTACTTTTCCATTATTCTCATAATCATTGATCTCATCATCACTTTTTTGACCATTAGCAGCCAAGGTATATCCTTTTTTAACTAATTTCCAAACTCCAAATCTTAAAGAGACAAGAGAGGATTCCATCCTAGCTTTCCAATAAGCATAATTTGTTCCATCAAACATGAGAGATTTGGAACCCTTCTTCTGTGCTATCCATATCTAACTCAAGTGGTTAAGCTTCTTCTAGGAATTGCAATTTTGATACCAATTGTTAGATGCATAGGACAACTAAGAGGGGGTGAATCAGTTGTACATTAAAACATTCAATCCCTTATTAACTTTCAAACCCTTGTCAACATTTAAACCCTCATTAAGCATTAGTAGAATGTAAACATATGAAATAACAATGCAAACACAACCAAACATAATAGAACACCAAATTTATGTGGAAAACCCTAAGTAGGGAAAAACCATGGTGAGGATTAGCTCACATATATATGAATAACAACATTGAATACAGTTATGCTCACTGCCCAGAGAAGAAGAAAGGTTCATTGCCCAAAGGATACACTATTCAAAAGAAAGAAAAATATAAGAAACTATTACAAAGAGATTAGCTACCTTAGATCAACATGAAGATCCACCATTGCAACTCTATGCCATTCGTAACATTTGGCTCACTGCCTCCAGCAACTTCAAGCACACTGAAATGTAGACACCTTTTGCTCATTGCTTCTAGTAGCCTTATGTGTTTAATATTATACTCAAATCGCCATGTACTTGATCACATTCGCATCTCTCACACACCACACAACATCTCCAATAATTAACCTTGCTTATATATCCTCCACAACCTCAAAAACTTTCTCCATGTCGGACATAATGAAATGTATGCACCTCAAATGTGCAACCACTAAATAGGTCACCACTAAACACTTCTATGGTGGGAAGAAGTGAAATAAAACCACACAAATGGTTAACTAGGACCCAAATCTACATCGACACGCTTCACCATGCTTCCAAAAACAATAAACAATCTTCACAATCATCACTAGCACCCAAGTCAGCCAAACCTACACTAACACTAACGAGCAACCACATACACACCTCTCTAGGTCCAAAAAAAAGATGTGGACCACAAAGAAACACTTTACAACATCTATACAACATCCCAAAATATTCTAGCATCATCAAAATATTTTACAACTTTGCCACAACCACCTGCAACTGAGAATACCATCATCCTGTGTAACCAACAACATTGCCATAGACATGCAACACACTATCCAACCTTGCGAAACACTCGAACATACAAAAATTCAATGGAAGGTAGATACAAATGATATTAGCATGTTCCTTAATCCACAAGATAGGAAATAACAATGTGGAGAAATGCAGAGAAATTCCATTTCTCCCATATAACCTTCTTCACAAACAAATACATTGTCAAACACATCTTCAACTGTAGAATGATCAAGAACTTGAAACTTTGGATATGGAACCTATAAATACCTTTGATCATCAAATACAAACCACACGAGTATATCTTCAACCATGAAGATATGTGGAGCACAACACTAAACACACCTTTGTCACACTGCACATTCTTTTATTCAAATTTTCTCAAAAGCACTTGGAAGCCAAGTGCACCAAATTCATCAACAACAACACAAAAACCTACTCAATATATCTAAAAAATCAACAATATCTCCATATACAATGCCTGCTCAACACCACACTACAAGTTGACATCAATGGCAACAATAAAGGCAACACAATGCAACACACTCACTGTTGACATCAATGATAACACTGCAACAATCTTCCTAACCATACTGAAGGTTGAAATCAATGTGATATCAAACCACAACAAATCCACACTAGAGGTTGAACCATAACTCTTTCTCATGCAACACTCTTCAACAACTTCAACAATCTTTACACACTAGGGGTTGACATCAATGACAACACTAATGACAACACCAACAATATCCAACAATCTAGCAAATCTACAACAATATCATAGTAATTTCTAAAAGTTGTCATATTGGTTCTAATACTATTATAAACATAGTAAGTTTAGGTGTATTGATATTGATACCTTGATGCAATTTCTCTACCTGAAGTACCTATTAATTTAATACTTTGGGAATCAAGCATAAATGACTTGGATTTACAACTCTATAGTTTGCATGTTCTTTCTTTGTCTCAACTTGAATCTCTTTAGGATATTTTTAACTTAAAATGCTATTCTCTCTCCATTTACAACTTCACTTCCTTGTAATTAATTTATGAATCTATCATTGATAGAGTCCCCACTCCTTAGATTAGGAGAAATAAACCTTATATTGGAAAATTTTCTAGAAATATTTACTAAGGACCTATTTTTCCCATTTGTGCAATAATTAATAATAAACTTGGATCTTCATATTGAAGGCTACATAAAATTATCCCTAATAATGATGCTAATTTGTTGGTGACAAAAGTTATAACCCCTGGATCCATAAAGTTGAATCTCCTTCCAAATGCTAGATGTATCAAATTTGGAAAGATCACATAGTTATGCTCCATATTGGGAAACCAAGGACCAATTATTGAGGCGAATAAGACCTCCTTCACTTTTGGATTTACAAGAATAAGGAGAGTTTCCATAAGGTGTTGAATTAGATGAATTTACAAGTAACAAGCAATTTCCTTGTTACAAACCATACCCACTACACATTACACCCCTAGACTAGTTGTCATTTTGTATCTATATGTCAGTTTGAATATTACAAGGTCATGTACCTTTATCTTACAACATAAAAATACTTACTAAGTGAAGTGTTTAAAATATGGATATAACAACTCTTATCATTGTTATGCACTTAAAGACATGGAAGATGGAAATAACAACACAAGCTAAATGTTACACCCTGTTTCTTAGTAACCAAATTACTCTTACCTTTATGAGTAAATATGATGTTAAATGCAAAATCATGAGTTTAATATGTTCAATGGGTGAATAAAATACTTGAATATGAATTGTGATGTTATTTCTTTTTAATAATGATGCAAATGATAAATGATGGATAAGATTTTCATGTGATCAACTAACTACGTTTATGATGCACTAAGTTGGATGTAGGAAAGAATCAAGCCCTCCAATAAGGAGAGGGAGGGTATCACCTAGGAGAGGAATTTGGTATGGTAACCCCTAATGTATCTACTTGAGCTATCACACACTCGCAACCTAGTTGGTCAAGTTAAGTCAAGTCAATTCGGGATTTGGTAAGTAAACCCTTGGTCGTAGTTTTTGGATGATTGAAATGATGTGTGATTGTCTTTGATTTTCTTTTGTTGTTTCTTTCATTGATTTAAAAGTGACCAAATCTCTGTATTGGGTATATTTTCTTCTTCATATATAGACACACACACACACACACATATAGATATATACACTTTGTATATATACTTATTGATAAATATATATATTTATTATAAGATAATGATATATATATATATATACGTTTATATGTATGTATTTGATAATGTATACATACATACATACATACATACAAATAAATTAATATACATATTTAAAAATATATATTTATATGATTGGTGTTGCCCAAATTTTCAAACTTGGCCATTTGTAATCTTTTCAAGTTTGTCAATCCTCATATGCTACATTGCCCCAAGTTTAATCATGAATCAATATCCATATTATGTTGTCATGCTGACTCACTATAAGAACCTGCCATAAGGAAGGATGGATTGAATTGGATAGCAAGTAGACATTTGGCAGATTGGTTAAGCTGTTCTTCAGGTTCCTCACTCCATTAATGATGAGAAAGTTTAGGCTCAAAAGGATTCATGTTTCTACAATATTTCTTATCACATGTCTTTAGAATTAATGTCAAATTCAAAACAAAAATTGTTGAAGATAATATTTACATTGGAAAGTGTAAGCTAAGTATTAGGCTATTATACATGAATCAATTTGCTACAATAATTTGGACAAACCAAGCATGGTTGCAATGACACAAGTCAATCATGACAATAATGTGACTCAATTTATGAAAAGAACATGCGTAATTTCTCAATCAAGTACATCACTCTAAGTGGGGAGTCTTTTACATTTTATGGACGATAAATACGAGTTCTCAAGAATATTTAAGTCATGCCATAAGGTTAAGAGCATTTGATAGATAGAGTTTATAAACTTCTTAGCTTGAAAAATAAACAAAGGTATGTAGTATCATATGGGATTCGACATGGCTAATGGGAGATGGTATATGAGGTTAGTGCATGCATATTTACTACTTTGATATGTTCATTTTCGAGAAGGCAAGATGTTGCATTATTATTGTTGGAGAAGATGAGAAGCAACATCCCAATTCTAGCCATTGAGGCATTTCCTAAACAATTAAAGGCACTCTTGAACTCCAACATTTTACTGTCGAGATAGATATAGTGCCTATCATGTGGTTAGTATGAAGGCATGGCTAATGTTGCAACCATCATTTAAGCTTTGCATAAACAAATTTTCATACTCACACCTTCATCATAGTAGATTGATTTAACATCTTTCACACCCTTGCAATTAAGGCATTCAACACCACAATAAATTCACTTGAAAATCACCTCGAATGCATTAAGAACCATGGTGAGATCTATACACATGTATTGGATTTTAGCTCTGTGTATATAATTTGTGTCTCAGTACCATTAATTTAAGAGATTTTCTTTAGGTCTGTCTTTGAAAGGGACTTTAGAAGCTCATTTCGTGCATAATGTCAAGTATGAATGATTGTGTGGTTTCCCAGCTAATGTGAAAAAGCAATATTAAGGTCATTTAAAGGATTTTTGTATTGTGATCTTCGATAATATGGCATTCATTAATGATGAAGATCAAAATTACAATAGAAGCCAGGCAATTGTTTATTTACTGAGGAAAATAGAAGTAAAGGGAAATGGTAAACCTTATTGATATTTTAGATAGGTTAGGTAACTATTGTCAAACCCAGCACACCTTATCAAAACTACATGAATAAAGGTGTGGCGACCTTTTGTAGTGTTCCCAAACTACTTTCAAGCCTCAAGATGGTTGCATAAACCATTAAAGGTGTCAACACGTATGGTTTTGAGAACACAAAAAGGAGGAAAAAAGTGAAGTTATAAGTCATTAGTCATTTGGTTTGGTTTTAGAAAGGGATTTGGAGTTTGATTGAAGTTTCAAAACTCCATTATATCATCGATGATCTAGAAGCAAGTGCAATGTTATAAAGAGGTACCATATAATTTCAAATGGATAGGAAAGATTTCCAGCACAAATGCTTCTATGGAGTTCACACAATAACATAAACAGTCAAACACCGTCACCTTGCTCGCATAAACCCTAGCTGCACAAGATGCATGATAAATATTGATAAGAGATAGTTATCTACAACAGAAAAATTGGGAGCTGACTCTATTATCCTTGTGTGCTTAGGCAAAAAGGTTATTACTGATGGTGAATATTAAGAAACACATAACACCATGTTTGCTGATCTAGCGGTTGTGGGCATGCACTATAATGATTTTGACATTGTTGAAGCATGGTGAGAATATTGCTTCAAACTTCGGGACATGGTTGCAAAAGTTTTGTTGATTAAAAACATAGGTGGAATTGTAATACACATGGATGGTGGTGACTTTTGCGTATATTTCTCGACTAACGAAGCTGCTTATACAGGATGAGATAGATGCGTCTCAATGATTCAAACCTAAGAACTATAGATATGATGTTTAGGAAATGGTTTGGCGTATATGACAATTTTGGGTCATTGTGTTATTTTACAATGAGAATATCCCTACCATTAATTTATCGTATTACTTCTTCATCAAGACTGGTGAAATTTTGAAGTGTCTATAGTAGAACAACATTGCTGTCTAGGATCATATTCTTTTCTTGTGAATATGACATAGTCAAACTTTAATTGTTTGCCTTGAGAATGCGATGGAGACAAATTCCAATCCTCACTAGACTCACAATTGACCAACTTGACAAAAGATGTTTCAAAATTTTTAGATAAATTTGAAGACATGAAGTTTATGACTAGAAGCATTTGTGGGATCACTATATGGAGGATGAATCTACTTAGATCTATAGTCGAAATGAAAAGCACAATACTTGGAAGTCTCTCGGTGTTGACAGTTTCATTTATAGCCTGCAAGAAGCCAATTGTGAGATCATTTATATTGATTGTGGAGTGGTTACATTTCATCATAATCCAACACATAATGTATTAGAAAGCAATTATAAAGATGAAGAATTTCTTGTATAATTTAATTCAAAGAAGCAGTTACGTAAAAGAACAATTACGTGAAATTAAAAAAATGGCTCATTTGGGAATAAAATATAAATATGTAATCTGAAGGTATTTAGGGGGATATTTTCGTTGTTTAATCAAGATACTCTATGGGGGTTGTGGGGAATAATAGTGATTAGATATCTATCCCTTTTGGTTTGTATGGGAGATTAGGAAGAGAAATAGTAAAATTCTATAGTTTGATTATTTGATGTAAATGTTCATTGTTTGCGTGTAGTGAATTTTAAATAAAATACTGATGCTTATGAATAAGATTGTGAGCTTAGATAAGTGTGTGAATGTTCCTTCCCTGTGAGGATGTGTTGTTTTGTGGTTTTTATTCATTTATTTATAGTATATATTGAATTGTAGCGAGTTGAGTCAGCAAGCTTTGGATAATTTGATCTATGAGTCATGATATTTATTATTTACTAGTTTAAATTTCAACATTAGTTAAGCTTTAAATCCATTCCAATTGTGCTTGTATCATGGTGATGAGAAAGTGTTTGTCTACTTTTCTTGCTTTCTGGTTAAAAGCATACCCCTTGTTTCTTATATTCAAAAATCCAAAAAATATATCATATGAAGGAGCTGCCCCTCTAAACAAAGAGGATATTTGTTAATTTCATAAAAAATAATCCATTTGTTGGTGCATATTGTCGTTTCCCATTGGGGGAGTCATTGTTATTTACAGTGAAAAAATTGTTTACAAACAGTTCTTTGTGAATCTACTGGGGAGAGAATCAAAGTGCCAGTGCTTGCTCTCTTCAAAAATTTGAAGGTACCTCCCCAAGGATGGAGGTTGGCGACTTTGTTAGATGGAACGTGCTTATAAATATCTTTGGTAGAAGAGGTCTAGTCTTTATGTTTCTATCTACATTATCTTCACATCAACCAAATGGTACTCATTTTGGGCCCTTATCTTTGGCACAATATTCAACCTTACCTATAGATTTGAGAAAATATTTTCCCAAATTCAATGGAGAAGACTCACAAAATGTTGATGATCATCTTCTAGCCTTCACCAAAGCATGTGTAGTTTTGGGGGTGAAGGAGGAAAATGCCTTTGTCAAATTATTTGTTGAATCCCTCATTGGAGCTATTGCAAGATGGTTTCAATCCTTGGAAGATGGATGCATCATTGATTGGAAAAGTTTGATGAATAAATTTCTTGGAAGATTCCAATCGACAGTTGTTGTGGGCGTATTGCTATGTCAATTTATCAATATTAAGAAGGAAGATGAACTTATGAGGGTGTTTATAGATCAGTTCAATAGATGTTTCAACAAAATCCCTCATGGTGATCAACCAAATAAAGAGATTTAACTGATCACTTTTACTATAGCCTCACATCTCGAAGTCAAATTCTACTTGAAGAAAATTAAGGTATGTGATATTGAGATTGAAAAACAAGAAGTTGTTAGAATAAAAAATGATTTGATGTCATGTGGGATTTGGAAAATAAATAAATTCGAAGAGACTTCCAGTCAAGTTCAACCACAAGAGGTAAATTATTCATCTTCTTCATTTGAATGCACTAACTCTACAATCTTGAATCAATATTTTTTTCAAAGAATAGTTAGATTGATTCATGTATTAACACAAGGGCTCAAGTATATGGCGTGCATTATGAAAGGGATGAGGATGAATCTATAGATGATTCAAGTGATTGGGAGGATTATGTTCCTTCTTATTCAAATGTTGGTGGTCTAACAACTTATATTGCAACACTTGTAAAAATATTGATTCAATATCAAATATTCTTCCAGATCATGCAAAGCTGGAGTGTGAAAATTTGGAGGTTCCCACATCAAATTACGAGGCGATGCTGCAAGAAAAGTTAGAAATGATATTATTCTTGGGACCTCTCATTTTAAATACGGTTTAGAAGTTGATAAGTGCGAAATAAAGAATAGTTGCATAAATGAGCATGGAAAGAGTGATGTTGCTAAAAATGCTTAGCTTCATATTGTTCGCATTCCAAGTAGGTGTTTAAAGATGCCTAATGATGATTTTCTGTGGAAAAGAAGTTTTTCAATCTCCTTTGTAGGTTGTGGAAAAAGAAGTTTTGAGTGACAAATTTGAAAGTTCGAAGATGTCATTAGAAAGGCATGAATTAGTTTCTAAGAGTAAAGATGAAATTGCCTCCAAGTTCAACAAGGCTACCATTCATGGTATGAGTTTTCAGTCTCTTTCAAAAGAAGTTGGTTCTTATCAAATTTTAGTTGAAGACATAATTGATATTCAAGAAGGTACACAAGAAATTTTTGAGGTATTTGATGGGAAGTGGCTTTTTGGTGCACATTTCAGTGAGCTCTTGACCTTCATAAATCTTAGTTTTACATTCATGGTCCTCAATAGGTTGTTGAGTTTGCAAATTCTTCATGAGTATACATATCTATTTCATTCTGGCATATATTTCTTCCAACCAATTAATGGCTTTGCATAACCTTTGAGAGAGTTGGGTGTGTTGTACCTAGTCCGAGTACACAGGTGACTTGTCTTTTCTTTTTTGATTGAGAGTGGTTGGGTTTCTTTTTTTTGGATTTCTCTTTATCTCCTTTCTCCTCGTTACTCTGTTGCCCAATGGATTAGCACTGGGCTTCTCTAAAATTTTGAAGTTTTTTCCATTCTCTCAAAGAATGCAGTCCCCAATCAAAGCCTGTTGTTGCCTAAATTTTCAAACTTGGCCATTTGTGATATTTTCAATTTTGTCAATACTTATATGCTACATTGCCCAAGTTTAATCATGAATCAATATCCATACTTTGTTGTAATGTTGACTCACTATAAGAACCTGCCATAAGGAATGATGGATCGAATTAGATAACAAGTAAACATTTGGCATATTGGTTAAGCTACTCTTCAGGTTCCTCACTCCATTATTGTTGAGAAAATTTAGGCTCAAAAGAATTCATGCTTTTGTAGTATTTCTTATCACATGTATTCAGAATTAATGTTGAAGATAATATTTGTACTGGAAGGAATAAGCTAAGTTTTAGGCTATTATATGTGAGTCAATTCATTACAATAATTTAGACAAGCCAACCATGGTTGCAACGACACAAGTCAATCATGAAAATAATGTGAATTAATTTGTAAAAAGATTATGCATAGTTTCTCAATCAAAAACATCACTCTACGTGGGGAGTCTTTTACATTTTTTGGAGCATAAATACGAGTTCTTGGGCATATTTAGTCATGTCATAATGTTAAGAGAATTTTATAGACAGAGTTTCTAAACTTCTTGGCTTGAGAGATCAACAAAGGTATGTAGTATCAAATGAGATTCAACAGGGCTAATGGGAGATGGTATATGAGGATAGTGCATGCCTATTTATTACTACTTTGATATGTACATTTTCTAGAAAGTAAAATGTTGCATTATTATATTGTTGGAGTAGGTGAGAAGAAACATCCCAAATGTAGCCATTAAAGTGTTTCCTAAACAATTAAAGGCACTCTTAAACTCCAAAATTTTACTATAGGGATAGATATAGTGCTTGTCAAGTGGTTAGTATGGAGGCATGGCTAATGTTGCAGTCATCATTTAAGCTTTGAATAAAAATATTTCCATACTCACATTTTCATCATATTAGATTGAGTTAATATCTTTTACACCCTTTCAATTAAGCCATACGACACCACATTAAAGTCACTTGAAAATCACTGTGAATGCATTAAGGACCATGGTGAGATCTATACACATGTACTAGATTTTAGCTTCAGGCATATAATTTGTGTCTTAGTACCATTAATTTAAGAGATGCTTTAGTTTTGGCTTTGAAAGGGACTTTGGAAGCTCATTTTGTGAACAAAATCAAGTATGAATGATTGTGTAGTTTCCCAACCAATGTGCAAGAGTAGTATTAACATCATTTGAAGGAGTTTTGTATTATGATCTTCAATATATGGCATTCATCAATGATGAAAATCAAAATTACAAAAGTAACAAGGAAACTATTTATTTGCCAAGGAAAATAGAAGTAAAGGGAAATGGTAAACCTTATTGACATTTTATACAAGTTAGGTAATTGTTGTCAGACCCGAAGCACCTTATCAAAACTATATGAATAAAGGTGTGGCAACCTTTTGTAGTGTTTCCAAATTGCTTTTGGGCCTCAAGATGGTTGCATAAACCATTAAAGGTGCTGACACATATGGTTTTGAGAACACAAAAGGAGGGAAAAAGTGATTTAGAAGTCATTGGTCATTTGGTTTGGTTTTAGAAAGGGCTTGCCCGATTGGAGTTTCAAAACTATATTATATCACCGATGATCTAGACGCAAGTGCAATGTTATAGAGAGGTATCATATTATTCCAAGTGGATAGGAAATATTTCCACCATAAATGCTTCTATGGAGTTCACATAATAGCATAAAAAATCAAACACCATCATCTTGCCTATATAAACCATAACTCCAGAAGATGCATAACATATATTGACAAGAGACGCTTATCTACAACAGGAAATTTGGGAGTTGACTCTACTATCCTTGTGCACTCAGGAAAGAAGGCTATTATTGATCTAGTGAATATCAAGCAATAGATAGCACCATGTTTGGTGGTGCAGTACCTGTGGACATGCACCATGATGCTTTTGACATTGCTGAAGTATGGTGAGAATATTGCTTCAAACTTTGGGACATGGTTGCAAAATTTTTGTTGATTAAAAAAGTAAGTGGAATTGTGACACACATGGATGGTGGTGACTTCTGCGTAGATTACTTGATTGAAGAATCTACTTATATAGGATGAGATAGATTTGTCTCAATGATTTAAACCTAAGGACTATAGATCTAATGTTTAGGAAATGAATTGGCATATATGACGGTTTTGGGTCATTGTGTTATTTTACAATGAAAAGATACCTACCGTTAATTTATCGTATTACTTCTTCATTAAGACTAGTGAAATGTTAGAGTGTCTACAGTAGAATAACATTATTATCCAATTTCATATTCTTTTTCTTGTGAATATGACATAATTAGACTTTAATTGTTTGCATTGAGAATGCGACGGAGATAAATTCCAATCCCCATTGGAGTCACGATTGGCCAAATTGACAAAATATGTTTTAGAAGTTTTAAATAAATTTCAAGACATGAATTTTATGATTGGAAGCATCCACAGGTTCATTGTGTGGAGGATGAATTTGCTCATATCTATAGTCAAAATGAAAATCATAATACTTGGAAGTCTCTCGGTGTTGACAGTTTCATTTACAGCCCACGAGAAGCTATTTGTGAGATAATTTATATTGATTGTGCAGTGGCTACATTTCATCATAATTCAATGGATAATGTATTAGAAAGTGATGACAAAGATGAAGAATTTCTTGTGTAACTAAAATTCAAAGAAGTAGTTATGGAAAAGAACCGTTACGTGAAACTGAAAAAGGGTTCATTTAGGAAAAAAATTATAAATGTAGACACTCAAAAGTTGTCCTCACAATCATCCTATTTTTCGTCTATTAATTAAATGGGTATTATTATCTGTCTAATTAATTCATTTAAATACTTTCTTCTATTCATTCATTAATGCATTTATAAGCATTTATCCATATTATAAGCATTTATCCATCACCATAATCAATCACTTATCCATCAACATAATCAACCATTTATCCATCTACATAATCAGTCACTTATCCATTTCATATTACTCCATTTTGCATTAATCATCAAAATATTCATACACGATCCATTTACATATTCCATAAAATAATTTAAATTCATAAAATAATTTAGTCATTTAGTTCATTTTCATTAAATCATTTATCCATTAATTCAAAAATGCAATTTATTCTAAGCTTCTAAACATATATTATATCATAAATCCATTTTCTCTCATTTTAATCAATTTTAATTAATTTCAATATGCATTTCTCCACTTCAATATTTTATCCATCTCTCCCATAACTTGACTTGAATTCACCCCATGAATTCATCTATTAAAGCACTTTCTTCTCACCAAAAAAGCATACACATTTGATTTTGAGGTTCGATTTCAATCATCCAATTCTCTCTTCCGTTCATCACAACTTCTTGTTGCACTTGTGCTCATAAAAATTTGAGAGCATCAAATGCATAAATCAAGATCATGGTGAAATAGGAAAACAATGGAGTTGATTTTCTCTTTGAATGCATTTATTTTAGTTTTTGTATAGTTTAGTTTGTATTTTGCATTTGTATTCATTTGGAAAAACTTCATTTATGCAATATTGGAATTGCTTTGAATCTGGTTATAGTTTCAATTGTTTTTTAGTTTCTAGCATGCACATAATGGTGAACCCGATGTGAAGCAATTAATTAACTTTTGTTTTCATTTTATACATAATTCACAAGGAGAATTTATTACACCTATCATTTTCAGTTGTGAATCACTAGCCATTCTACATGTAATAGTTAATGAAAATCACTGCTATTCAATCTTGCATTTTTAAGCTATGAATCATTAATAGATAGATGCATTCAATATGATATAAAAAATACAAAAATACAAAAATAAAAAATAAAAAAATCCACAGGAATATTGCAATCTTCTATAATGGTTCGATCTTTGATAAGGATTTTGTTGTTTAAATCACAAGTTGTATTTGCTTTAAAGTTTCTAAGTGCTTACGCATATACTGCAATCATTTAATCGGTTCCAAAGCTCTTATTTCAACACATATATGCAATCTTTTGAATTTTTTGAAGTCTCTACAATAATTTATTAGGTGTATATCTTGTAATCACGACATTCATTTTGAGCAATCATGTCATTACTGTATCCTGCGACATCTATTTTGAGCAATCATGTCATTATTGTAACCTGCAATCACTTCATTCTATTTTGAGCGTAGCTTGCAAACATGTTAGTTAGCCTACAGTCATTGTCACTTCATTTTGCAATCAACATATGCTTTCACATTTTTACATAAAATTTCCATTTAGTTTAGATCTAATTTTAGAAAATTTTAATTTAGATTTAGTTTTTAACTTTTAATTTAGTTTTTAAATTTTAATTTAGCTTTTAAATTTTAATTTAGCCTTTAGCTTTTAATTTAGCTTCTAGCTTTTAATTTAGATTTAGCTTTTAGTTTAGATTTTAATTTTTTAAATCAGATTTAGATTTAGCTTCTAAATTAGATTTGGTTTTTAGCTTTTAATTTAGATTTAACTTTTAACTTCTAATTTTGATTCAACTTTTTAGCTTTTAATTTAAATTTAGCTTTTAAGTTAGATTTAATTTAAACTTAATTTAGAATTTAGATTTAACTTAATTTAGTTTAGAATTTAAATTTAGATTTAACTTTTAATTTAAATTTAAATTTAAATTTTAGATTTAATTTAATTTAGATTAGAATTTAGATTTAATTTATAACTATTTACATTTAATTTAATTTAGGATTAATTTAGTTTAGAATTGATTCTAATTTAGATTTAGTTTAAATTAATTATATTCTAGATTAATGTTAATTTTCTTTTTAGTTTGGTTTTTTAATTGTAGGGCTAATTTTGTTAATTGGGGTTTTTTTGCATGTCAAAGATTTGAAAAGTGAAAACATAAACACACGTTTGTCAAAGAATGGAGGCTTGAAATTACTAATGACATTTGGTGCATGACATTTCTTGAAGACTTTTTTTTTTTTTTAAAAACCGATTGTCTTTTAGTATAGCAAACACTTCGTTTGGTGCTTAAAAAGAACATTTGTTTTTGTGCTCGGGCATGCTTTGCATGTGTTGAGTGGAGCTACTACTACCACACACTATTCTCTCCCATAGCTTTCGCGGATCTCGATGCAGGAGAAAAGTACATGCACGCCCAAGTTTTTAGAGGGGCTCTCAAGTAAGAGAGGCAGGAGACACAAGAAGGATACAACCACGAGCCCATTTCAAATTTGAGATAGAAAATTCCTTGAGATCTTCAGGTCTTTGGGAATTTGAAGTTTGGTGCAATTGAGAAGTGAGTGTCGTGGAAGAGAGCCAGTGCCACCAAACTTCTAGGCTATCCTCTCTAAATAAGTGCAGTTGGAGAAATCCAAGTGAGAATCCAATAAATATTGTCTCTGTCAGCCTAGGATTTGTGCTTGTATTGCAACAATCAAACAACATTCACAACCAAAAAAAAACTCAATACATTGTGTTTTATGTGTGTGTCTTTCAACAAACAAGCAAACAAACCTTGCACCTAAAAATCTCAACACTTCATAGTTTCAGACCAAACAACATTTTTAAACAAAACAATCAAAATCAGGCAAACTTTTACCAAAATCAGATTCAAACCTTTGAGATCCATTTTCATACCAACTTCTTGCTATGATTCTTGTTTAAAACCAAAAACTTGCTACATTCACCTTGCATATCATCATTCCATTATTAGGTACCTTAGCATCCTCATTATTTGCATATCCCAACATCACATTAGGCTACCTTTTTCAAACTTTTAGGCTTGGCACCTTTGGGATTTTAGGATAGAAGAACTCTCTATACCTTGGTACGAATCATTGATTCAACAAAAGATTGTCATTTGATCAAGTCACTTTTTAACTTAATCCTTTGTAATTTTGGTGATAATTTCCTACTCACAGATCTAGTTGGGAAACTCACCTTGTCATTCTTTTCACTTGTCCTAGAAAAAGGCCATTTGACAATCCTAGTTGAAACATTGGTTTACCCTTGGATGGTTAGTGATCCTATTCTTACATCTTTCAAAAGTGTTTTAAGCCCTCAAGTTCACTATAGGTATCCATCACCTAGTAGCCATTTTCATCTCTCCTACCACAACATTTTAGACCTAAAAGAGCATTTTCATAACATCCAACTTTATCATTATCACTTTTAGTCTTGTTGCATACATTAAACATATTTTATCCTCAAATTATCAAAATACCAAAAAAATAGTTGCATTACATTTAGGCATCCCTATATACATATATATATATATATATATATATATATATATATATATCATCTAGGTTGTATATTGTAGGCTTAAGTAATACCTTTGCATTGTCATACCTTAGACATCATATCACATACCTTAGTCATACTCCACCTTTCGTCATACCATCACATTTGCATCATAGTGACATTACCTCACCACCATGTCTTCAATTCACCTTGATATGCTTGCTAGTTAAGTTGAAAACCAATTAATCACAATGGTCAAGCCCAACAAGCCATAGACTTCAAAAGACAATTCATAAAATCCAAATACCAATCAACCTCAACCCATGGTCAACTACCCACATACCCTTCTTACCAACAACACATAAGCCTTAGTCATTCATCTATATACCCTTACTATCAAGAGTCATTTGACACAATCCAGGCCATTGACCCACAACAAACATCCATTAATCACCCTTATCCTAACCTTGACAAGGGAAACCAACCATTCACTACTCCATTCCAAGTTGCCACATCCTATCCTAGTCCATCATCCCTCAACCCATTCCAAGCCTCCACATCCTATCTTAGTCCATCATCCACTAATCTATTCCTATTTACTTCATCCCAACCTACATTTAGTCATGAAAATACATTTGGCCATGGTCTCCAAAATCACATCACATTGCCTATACCTTGGGATACATGTCAAAAAGAAAGTCCAAAGCATGACATCATAGCTTCACCTTTATGTCAAGATCAAAGTATTCCATCCCATGACCCCATCCTTAAGTGCATCCAAGAATTCCTTCTAGATAATCATGGCATCCAAAATACACCTATCCTCAATCATGTCATCTAAAACACACCTATTTTTACCAAGGTCCTACCCTTGAACATGAAGTCCAAAATGATCCGCTCATCAACCTTTATGCCATTGAGGATGATCGTACCCAAACTCTGAACACTGCCATTTCCCAAAATGAGACACTTGCCTCCTTTGGACACATAGATAATCTTCGTCTAGAACAAGAGTCTCCTACTCTAGAAATATTTGGAAATGATCAAGCTATAGTTGAATTCACTAGACTCTATGATAATGACCATAAGGAAGGTTTCTACATCAACTTGGAAGCATCGATATCTTTTGAAGAACTGTTAGAATCTAATGTTTCACAAAATTAGACCAAAGATAATAATCCAAAATATATCCAACATGTCAATGAAGCTACGACATCTTATCAACTAGGATCATCTATCTTTGTTAGAGTAGGCTTTCTTGCAAACGAGAAAATTCTAAGTAATGATCTCCACATACATAATGATGAGATGACATCTTGCTTCCAAAATAACAAATACCTCATTGTAAAGACAATATGTTAAAGCATGCAGTATCAAGGAAGAGGACTAGGCATACATGAGCAAGGAATTCGTACAGTTTTAGGAAAATTCTAGACATCAAGGTCTTGAATATTTTTTAGTCAGAAAATCTAATGATGTTAGTGGTACCTCCTTGATATTGGGGGCAACTTTATCTGATACAAACACCAAAATGGGGTCCATGAGTAGTCCTAGTCATAAAATTACTACCAACAGTCCTTTCATCCACACCACAAACCATCATTCCCAATATCTGAAACCTTCAATTTGTACCCAACAAAAGGAAATTATTACAAATCCAAAGTTCAAAATCAAATGTCAAGGGCCATTGAATGAAACAAAAATCCAAGTGGACAAATTAAGTTAAAATGGATCCCAAAGAAAAATGGATCAAGCAAAGAAAATAGTTCAAAAGTAAAAGTCAATCAAAATGTGGAGCCATAAGAAAAGAGGACTCCCACATATAATAAATGTCCACCTCCTTCAAAATGGCCATCAATCAAGGCATATAAAAGTGTTGGTTCCGAATGCTATCCCAATCAAGATTCCAAACTTCGTCATCCAGCATCTCAAGTTTGGAAAACAAAAAGTGATTCATCCAAACGTCCAAACCATCCTTCCACATCTACCATCATCAATCATAATCTTACATTCGACTAAAGTCTAAAAGACATACCTCATGAATCTGTCACATCTTGGCAGCAACTCTTTATCATAAAGGTTTCCCATGGAACTCTATCATGATCTGTGTATTTTGATAAGGCTAACTTTGGTATCAGAAAGGATCGCAATGACATCAATTAGTTGTATGTAAGCACTATGATCCTAACAAGACAACTACTTCATAAAGGTCATTATTGGCATATCATGACACCACTCTCTACATGAACACCATCAATGGATTCAAAAGTGATCAACTAAAATAGCAAGGCCATAAAAAAATTCAAAATAACCAAAAAATACAGAAAAATAAAAAAATTGTTACCTTGATGAAAACTTGGAAAATGGGTGTCTTGGTGACACAATTTTTTTTTCAAGAAACAAGTTAAGAAAATAAGTAAAGAGAAAAAATTTGTCCAATAGTGAAAACCATTTTTATGGTGCTTTAGATAAGTACCATGATGAAAACTTGGAAAACATGTGTCATCTGTAAAATAAATTATTTATGTGGACCATTACACTTGGGGGAAAGTTGTCTCATCTCCCATACCCATCACATGACACTTCTTATGACATTTTCATCTATCCATTTAAGCCTTATCATTTCCATCCATTTTCCCACCTACTTTGATCTTGATAAACACAGGTGTACAAACATAAATCATGCTTTGGAAAAACACTTGACATGTCTATCCTTTGGTCATGCAATATCCATAAAATATCATGTCATTACCTTTATAGCCTCATTATCCCTATACGATATTGTCCTTGGAGACCAAATGATAATTATTCCGACCCGTAATCCTCATGTCTCATATATTTCACCAAAATCAATCAATTATTTCCATACCTATTTTTGGACTTGGATTTCCCTTGTCATTGGTTTAAGGGTTCTAATCCACTTATCCAACATCCTTCCATCATCCCATTCAATCCCAAAAATAAGTCATTCCAAATGTAACCAGCCTAATCCATACAATCTTGCTATGCAACCTGGTACATCATCCAAAACATTCCTTGGCTTTGTTCCTAGCCTTGTTGTAGACCTTGATCCTTTAGTCACATTATCGTCATCCTCACGTTGTTTTGGGATGTGTCCTTCCCACATCAAACAATGTTGGCATCATCATCATCACCTATCAATTGGTATTCAACTTGACTAGGGGCAAGATCATGATTATCCTTGGATTATTGTGCATGCTTGCTTGCTTGCTTGTAGGCATCATTCACATACATTTGTCACAATCCTTATAAAACATCAAAAGACAAAAAAAATCCAAACATTTCAAAAAGACAAAAAAATCAAAACATCAAAAAGACAAAAAAAATCAAAACATTTCGAAAAGACAAAAAATCAAAACATTTAAAAGACAAAAAAATCAAAACATTTCGAAGAGACAAAAAATCAAAACATTTCAAAGACAAAAAAGCCAAAACATTTCAAAGACAAAAAAATTAAAACATTTCAAAGAAGACAAAAGGACAAAAAAAAAACATTCCTAAAATCCAAAAAAACATAAAACTTCAAAATCTAAAAAAATTGAAACATGTTAAAACCCAAAAACATTCAGATAACTTTCAAAATATCCCAAAAACAGAGTCAAATTTAGTCATGTCAGTCTTTGTCATTGTTGAACTACATTGCCTCTACAACTAGACATAGGCAAGGCCATTTGTTGATGTGCCCTCAAGGCATTAGGTCAGTCCTTTAGGTGTTGTCAAATAAAATCATGATTTAATCCTTTGTCATTAAAACAAAGTCAAGGGTCATGTCGAACTACGAGGTCTTTGCGCATTGCTATGTAGGCAAGGCCATCTGTCGATGAGCCCTTGAGGCCCCCTAGGTCAGTCTTTTAGGGTTCGTTGGGTCAGTCAAAATAAATCAAACAATGTCAAATCAGATGCGACATCATCATCTGAACTTCAATCAAAAATCTTGAATCAACATGACAAGCAAACCAACAAGTCTTTGAGTCAAAATAGTCATTTGTCAAATAAATCAAATTAGTCAAATCAATCAAAACCAATGGTCTTATACAGGATGTGTCCTTCCTGAAACTAGACCTTGTCACTGCCACACTTTATCATTTTGTAGTTGCATGATCGAAACTAGACTTGGCATCCTATACGACATGTTTCTTCTCCTAAAACTAGGCCTTGTCAAAATAGTCTACCCGTTACTCACTTCGTCCCTTACCACATTGGCACACACTTATTGGAAAACAATCTAAATGACTGTTGACCTTGTTGGTTTATTTTGTCTTATCTTTTGGATTTTCTTTGGTCATGTTAGTAGCCACCTTGAGGATGTACCATGAAGGATTTAGAGGAGCGATGATGTCTCATGACTCATCTTTTATTTGATTATTTTATGCGGTTTGTCTTGACAAAAAGATTGGGGCAACTTTGCCCTAAGTATGAGTTAGGACATTCCTTGTCTGTGATTGTTTGTTTTACAGATGGATGAGCTTGCACACCTTGGTCTATGTCATACCATGGTGTTTATTGTCCATTTGTCATATTTTATCGCTCTATGATGATAAAACACTTTGTAAAGCACAAAAAGTTTCATCACCTTCATTTCCTTCATATCTCTTTTTCATCTATCATTTCTTCCATCATCCATTTCCTTCATCATTTCATTTTTCATTCATCATCCTTATCTATTTTCCTCTATCCTTTTTGTTCTTCATCTTCTAGTCTTATCATCCATTTCAAGAGCACACTCATGTTCTTTGAACCCGCATGTCCTCTCGAGGGGGCATACCTCTACCTCCTCCTCATTCTTCCTTACATTGGGGCATATCTTTTTCTTGAAACAACATGATGAGTTGCATTGTCTCAAAGAGGGAAAAAATGTAGACACTCAAAAGTTGTCCTCATAATCGTCCTATTTTTCATCTATTAAGTAAATGGATATTATGATCTATTTAGTTCATTCATTTAAATACTTTCTTCTATTCATTCATTAATGCATTTATAAGCATTTATCCATCACCATAATCAATCACTTATCCATCAACATAATCAACCATTTATCCATCTGCATATTCAGTCACTTATCCATTTCATATTACTCCATTTTGCATTAATCATCAAAATATTCATACATGATCCATTTACATATTTCATTAAATAATTTAAATTCATAAAATCATTTAATCCATTTTCATTAAATCATTCATCCATTAATTCAAAAATGCACTTTATTCTAAGCTTCTAAACATATATTATATCATAAATCCATTTTCTTTCATTTTAATTAATTTTAATTAATTTCAATATGCATTTCTCCACTTCAACCCTTTACCCCACATCTCTCCCATAACTTGAATTCACCCTGTGAATTCATCTATAAAAGCCCTTTCTTCTCACCAAAAAAGCATACACATTTGATTTCAAGATTTGATTTCAATAATCCAATTCTCTCTTCCATTCATCATAGCTTCTTGTTGCACTTGTGCTCATAAAAATATGAAAGCATCAAATGCATAAATCAAGATCATGGTGAAATAGGAAAATAATGGAGCTGATTTTCTCTTTGAATGCATTTATTTTAGTTTTTGCATAGTTTAGTTTGTATTTTCCATTTGTATTCATTTGTAAAAACTTCATTGATGTAATGTTGAAAATGCTTTGAATTTGGTTATAGTTTCAATTAGTTTTCAATTTCCAACATGCATAATAAATATGTAATCTAAAGGTATCTGGGGGGATATTTTTGCTGTTTAATTGAGAGACTCTATGAGGTTTGTGGGGAAGAATAGTGATTAGATATCTATCCCTTTATGGTATGTCTGAGAGATTAGGAAGAGGAATAGTAAAATTTTGTTGTTTGATTATTTGATGTAAATGTTTATTGTGTGTGTGTGTAGTGTATTTTGAATAAAATACTGATGCTTATGAATTATAAGTTTGTGAGCTTAGATAAGTGTGTGAATGTTCCTTCATTGCGAGGATGTGCTGTTCTATGGTGTTTATTCATTTATTTACAACAAATTTTGAATTGTAGTGGTCGAGTCAACGAGCTTTAGATAATCTGATCTATAAGTCATGATATTTATTGTTTTCCAATTTAAGTTTCAACATTAGTTAAGATTTGAATCCATTCCATTTGTGCTTGTATCATGGTGATGAAGAAGTGTTTGTCTACCTTTCAGGTACTTTATGGTTAAAATAATACCCTTGATTTCTTATATTCAAAAATCCAAAATTATATCATATGAGGGAGCTACCCCTCTAAATGTAAAGGATGTTTGTTAATTTCATAACAAATCATCCATTTTTTGGTGCATATTATTGCTGTATGTTGGGTGAGTCATTGTTATTCGTAGTGACAAAACTGTTTACCAACAGTTGGCAATTGAATATTTTAAATATAGATGTTATAATGATAAAACATTATATATATAGTGAATAATATGAAAATAGATCAATATATGGAATAATGATCAATGCAACAATTATATAATGAGAGCAACATAAACATAGCATAAATTAAATGGTACACATATTTATATATACGATAGAATACTCATTGCTGCAATATTGAGCATATAGTATAAAGCACATGGAATACATATGAATGACATTTAATAAGCTATAGGATGCACCTATTTGATGTGCCATATAAAAGTAGTGAGATGCATTTAAATGTTAAAGTTTTGCTACGTATTGAAAGCCATGCATAAGCAATATAAAAGGTTGAAGTCTCATGCCATAAAGAGATAATGCTATCACGTTGGCAAGCAAGAGATGCAAAAATTAAGGCATACTTTGAACAAGTCAAATGGTCACGCCATATAGAAGATGGCACAAGAATTACAATGTTGTTTTGAATGCATTTGTTTGTAAAATAAAGTTGAGTAATATGCCACACAGGAACAATAGTAAAGAGGAGTTGAATTGGTCAAAGCTATGAGTTGACAACAAGGTAAACATGAGTTTGTATTGTATTTGATTGGCAACCACTAATATAGGTACCATGGGCATAATGTGGCAAAAGACAAAATCCATGATGGAAGTAGAAAACTTGTAGGAAACCATTGTAATGTTTGGCTTGGTAAAATAATCATTGCTGATAGTTTTTGGTGGAGGCGACTCGACCATTAATAAGAAGCTAAGTTTGTTGGGATTGTGTATGTGTTTTGGAATTCTAATTCTTTTAGTTGTCATATTTCAACTAATTTTGCTTAGTCGACCTATTTATAAATGGTTTTAGATTTGTGTTATTAGTTTTAGGGGAGTCAAAAGGAAGGACAAGGTGGCAATTTGAGGAGCTAAACTATAACATTAAGTTTATCAATATTTAGTATAATTAGAGGGCGACCTCTTAATCTTTAGCATTCATTCTTTTGGAATTCATTTTCTTCCATTCTGTTATAGTTTTTCTTTGTGCAAGTAGTGAAGAGTGAGAGATTTCTTGAATGTTTGTGAGTTATTCAATGAAGAATTTTTGAGTGTTGGGAAAGAGGCTTGAATTGGAGAGAAGCTGAAAGTAGGAACAAGTGGAGTCATTGGGATTGAGCTTGAGAGAAATTTCTCCATTGGAAGTGAAATATCTAGGCATGATAGTCTCTCTTCCTTGTTATTCTTTTCTATTCAAATTCTATGTTTTATGAATGCAAGTGCTTGTGCAAGTTATAGTTATTTACCATAGTTGTTAAGCAAGCTTGTGCATATAGTTAGATTGGTTATAAGTTGTTTTGGATATCATATTAATATGATACTTATATACAATTGTTATGAATGCCATGATTGTATGACGTAGTTGTAAATAACTATCTAGAAGCTATATGTATATGATACCAAGATGATTGCATGTTACACAATTATTTGCATGAATTATGATGTTAGTAATGCTATGAGAATAATAGCGTATTAGATATGTCATCATTGAGAGGATATGATGTTATGCAAACCATGTTGATAGTTTATCCTTGAATGGTTACTCATATTTCCTTGAAAGTAGGAGAATAGTCTATTCCCTAGGGTTAAGATATACTATTGAATATGATTATATTGATATTCAACAATAGGGTTGAGAAACGTATAAGAGATATAAATATATTTTTCGATTATGCTATTATCTTATACCTGACCAAGAGTCTATACCTTTTCACAATATTCTAGTCATAAAGACAATTCAAAAGTAGGTTGTCTTGAGGACGAGACAATGGTTTAATTTGCAAGAGGATGTTGACAAACATATAATCAAAATTAGAACAAAAAAACCATATTTACTATATAATTCAAGTACATTGTGGCAACACTTGATAATATATGGTACTTCTTAATGGTTGATAAGACACAAATACAAAGAAAGGGTCATACCGTACATTTTTTATAAGTCATATCATCATCTAGCTACACCAAAAGAGAGAGAATGAAAAGGACGAAGGAAGTATAGAGGAATGTATGTAATATAAAATAAGAGATACACCACCCAAGCATATATTATATATATCTATGCTTGAGGTATGAATAGACATTGTATATAAAAAGTATATGATATGAATATATAAATGAAGTAATTTTTTGATGTTTATGAATGCATTTTTTACTTATGTTTATTTGTTATAACTATTTTGATTTACTTTTTATTAAATATTTTAAAATTAACTTATTAATATAATTCATCTAGATGTTGGATTTGTATTTATTGTCGACAAATTCCAAAAAAAAAAATAAAAAATAAAAAAACAAAAAAATAAAATAAAAATACTGTGTAAATATATTTAAACACAAACACCATAATTTATTAAAAGGCTCACCTTAACCACATTGTTTATATCAAGAGAATTTACAAAAAAATCCAACCAAGATTGGAGAATGGGCATTGAGAAGATATCTTTTAAGCACTCTTCAGTCTAGTTTGTCTCGGGATAACTTACCAAATGATGTAACAAAGACTCCAATGGCTCAGAGTCTTGTATCATCTAGACTCTGCCGGTGGCTGTTTCTCGTTCCTTGTCACTCTGCCAAACTTCACTGCGCAGCCAAAATAACGAGACCACCTGCATTTTATTTGGGGCAAGACTACAGTCTCAGATTATCCCTTTTAAAACGCTATATTCATGAGCGAGCAATCGGGGCATTGGAGGTTCGGAGTTCGGATCTCTTAGATACTAATAAGGAGGAAGAGGAGGAAGAGGAGTTGCAGAAACCCACTACGAAGAAGAGCAGAAATGAGAAGAAGCGGGAGGCTACCCGCGCCGTCAAGTGGGGAATGAAGATGGCCAAATTTTCCCCTGCTCAGATCAAACGAATTGTCAGGTATATTTGCCTTTGTCCACATTGCTATTTTATGAAATCAATGAGCAGAGTATATTAAATTTCTTTATTTGAATCCTGAGTAATGAAAATGAATGACATTGCATGGGCAGTTAGGCTTAGTTTAGTTGATTGAGCTAAAATATAACATTCAGTAACTTATGGATACAGTTTCAACCAAGGGTTCATTAGCATGCCTTGTTAGAAGCATGCATAGGGAGTACAGTAGAATTTTTATGTGTTACAGAGTTTTCCTCACGTAACATTGTTCAATCCTGAACCTTTTGGGTTTTGATTATTAGCATTCCCTTTACACGGCATTGACATTGCAATTGGAATTTTTATTAATATTCAATTACCCAGGTTTAAATCAGATAAAAAATTGAAAAGGAAAACAATATCCCTAAAAATAGATGAAAATTAAGATGGATTTTGTTTTCTTTCATGTCATAAATAGTGGGTAGAGATAAAAAAATATAATACATATAAAAAAAATGTCAATCATCAAAGGGAAGTGCTTGGGGTTAAATATAATGTTTCACTTTTATTTAAAGAGGGTTTACCATTTATTTAAAAAACAAAGAATTGGCCCTAAAACATTAGGGGATGCTGTTTAATACTTTAGAGGGAGCCCTGTGTATAATTAAAAAAAAGGTCTGTCTAAAGTTTAAATTTTAACGTCTAAAATAAATCTGTTCAAAAACAAACTTAACAAAAACTAATACGCTCTAACCGAACACTAAACTTACAAGTATGTCTCAATGTGCCCTGGATTTTTATGCCATTAAGTGAAAAAATGTATATATAACAATTTGAGAACCACTTTTTGTCGAGAGTAAGGCTAATATGTTTTTGACCCTCAAGCCTTGCCAATCTCTTGTAAGCATGGAGTTGTGGTCCAAGTTTAATGGAATTAAGCCCAACAGAAGTTAAGCAGAGTAAGAATGTCGACTAACTGTACTTCACAATACAATGGTATGTGATGCCTGTTTTTACAGCCTCCCATAGCCATCTGTTGCAGTGTCTACTGCAGCCATTTCTTGCAGGCTTGCAGATTCTTGATGCTCACCTCAGTGCACAGCTCCCACTGTACCCATATGATAGTCTTGTTACGTGTGATTACTGCTCGTTTTCGCTTCCACAAATCCACAGCAGTGTGGAACTCGCTACAGGCTCAATAGTGAACATGACAGTTAGGAGTCTAGATTCTACAACACCTAGTGGCCACCACTTTGTTTTTAAATATATTTTGTAAAAAAGACCTAAGCCCTTTACTGTATGAATTTCTTGGCAAACTGAAATGATATTTTAAGGTTTTCTTTAAGTTTGCTGGATTCCAAACTTCATGGATTAAGGTCAGTGAACCCTGTGACATAGGTGATAAGCTTATTCCGTATTAGAATAGGGCCACACTTACTCCATTGCATTAAAGGCAGCATATCACCCCCCTCAAGATTTACCAAGCCAAAAAAAGTCTCATTGAGTTTCCCTTTTCAAAACTGAGAAGATTAAGTTTTTATTTATTTTTGATATAATAGTAGTAGGGATCCACGGGGGTCCCAGCTCAAGTACTAACATAAAACAAGATTACTATACGAAAAACAATCAAAAGGCTACCATTAACAGCCTATGCAGGGGCAGCAGTGAGCTAAGAACAAAAGGAAACAACATTACCGAATCAATGAAAAGAAGAAACTGAACCAACCAAAAACCATCCGACGTCAACCAAGTTATGGTAGCCCAGAACACCCCAGCGAGCTACACCAACATCAGCCCTGTGCTTTTCCTCTTTGTCAAGCATGTGACTGTTCCATGCCTCAGTGGCCATTATCACTGATTTTGGCTTCAAACCATTATTGCTGTTCCGAAGATCCAACCCTTCAAATTTTATGCCATGAATAACTTCTGAAAGCTTGCTCGCTGCAAATAATCTCCAGACAACTGAGGTAATTTATATGCATTGGTTGCCTTTAGCGTACCTTTGTTATGAGATATTAGCTGGAATTTAATAGCTGTGTAATGTCCCCATTTTTTCGCCATACTGTTTTGTGAGTGTTGGCCAACTTTCGGGGTTTTCTAAAGGTTTCTAGGTGAGCTGGGAGAGTTCCAACATTCTTGGAGAGCTCAATTTTGGGTTTTCTTGGCATCCGAAGGTGGTGTGGAGTTCAGTTGGCTTTCAGGTTTGCGATGATGCTCTTTGTAGCGTGTTGGGCCTTTTGGGTTGTTCTCTACAGTTCTTGGAGAACATTGCTATTTTTAGTGAGTGCTTGTTTTGGCACTTGTCATCATTCTTCCACATCAGCATCTTCTTCGTGTGATCAGTTTTAGTTTTTGGTGCCTTGGGGGTGCTTTCTACAAAATGGTTTGGATTATTTAAATTATTACATTAAAGTTATAAAGTTAACGTTATAATATTTACTTTAGTGTTTTAATTTAATAAAGTTATGTTACGCCCCCTTAAGTGGACGCCTAGGGGAGGACTTAGAAAGTTATTTAAAAAAAAAGCGCTTTTTTTGGGAAAAGCAAAAATCGCTTTTTTCAAGAAAAGCAAAAAGTGCTTTTTTGAAAAAGAAATGAAAATGCAAAAATGCGTTTTTGACAAAACATAGTGAAAAAACTATAAAAGGAGGTTTGGGGCGTATGTTTACATTATTGAAATTTGCACACATAATAGGATGGTGTCATAGTGAACATTGAGTTCTTCTAGGAGTTGATTGAGGATGAAAACCCTCGTCAATTTTCACTAGTTTTGATGGTGGAAGATCCATCCTAGTTGGTTGGATGTTTTCATTCAGGAAACACACTGGGCTTTAATGGAGTTTGAGTTTCTACGTATTTTAGAGATGAAAATATATGAAGTTTTTCGAGTGTTCACAGAGTTATGTCAGACATGTAGCTTCAGTTTAATCATTATTAGACCCTTATAATCCATTCTTGAAGGGTTGTAAGTTGCCTAGAGTGAGTTGAAAACATTGTTCTAAGTCTACATTGGGCATTTGGTGCATTTGGGAGTGGATTATTGAAGATTTCTGACTCATTATCTTGCTGTCCAGACTGCTGAAGTTTTTGACCTGTACCAGTCATCTATATGCCATTTCCTTGAGGTATATTTGCTATTTCAATGATGGGTGGTTAGTTCTTTGAAGTTGTGTTACATTTGGGGATGCTATATCAGTTTTTTTTCATAGCGATATTTGTAGCAGCAGATGCATATTTTGAATTTGGGAGTTTTTAAATGAGCTTACATTGTAACACTGAGTGGTAGTACCACAAGCTGCTCTTGATATTTTGTTCTTACTCACTCCACTACATAAGTGGTTTATGTTACCCCATTGCATAAGTGGCTATTGTTACTCACCCCATTGAATGAGTGGCTCATTGGTTCTCACTCACCACTGAAAAATGGAAGAGTTGCTCTTGTGTTCATTCAACATTGAAAAGTGGAAGAATTGGCTTTACTTTTCTAGTATTGTATGAGCTTTCCCATTGAAAAGTGGAAGTGCTAAGCTAACCCCACTGGATAAGTGGATTACTTTCAGCTGATTCATTTTCAAGTATTATTGTAATCCCCTACACTGTATGCTCTCACCTCGCTCACACTAGGAACTTGGTGATCGGAAAGTGGAAAGGAAAGTTGTTTAGCGATTTCCAATTGTTGAGCTAACAAGATTTAAAAAAAATAAATAAAGATGTTTATTACAAGCTGAGCACAAATCTTGACAAAATGCTATAAGGGTCTCAATGTCATTTACAGCCTGCAGCTCATCCTCAATCGCTGCAGGTTCAGTCCCTTCCATATTGATACCTGCCGAACCTTTGAACCACCCACTATAGTCTCCACCTCCTCAGCTGCCTTGAAGTCATCTTCTGCCACTGTTGCATTCTTAGGGAGGAGGAGCAGAAGCTCCAATCATCCCCTTACATATTCTGACTGGACCACCTGCTTGAGCTTCTCACAAAAATCTGAAACAATTGATGCTCTAGATTGTAGTGGCCCATTATCTGCCAGTCCCTCCTCTCCAATTCAGTTATTCACTAGAATCAGCATCATTAAGTTGGGGCAACGGAAGATCTTCCTTAAATGGTGGTCAGATAGCTGACCATGCTGGAGGGAATCCTTGACACCACCTGCCATCGTTATACAAGCCATAAACAAAAGAAACCACTAAACAGAAACCTGGTGGTCAGAATCTGAGGCTTTGTTCCAAGGAACTCACTGCCTGTCATCTTTATGCATACAATTTGTGCAAAAATACATGGAGCGTTTTATTTTCTTGTGTGGGTAGAGAAAGAAGATTCCTGAACTAAGAGAAATATGAAACTATAAGCTTTTCAAATTATTTTGAGTTCTTGACGCTGATTACATAATTCAAATGCATGCATTTATATGTTTTGATGGTTTTACAGGGTGCTTTCCCTTGAAGATGAAGTTTTCAATGCTGTAATGCTAGCTAAGGTAATATATGCCTTTACAGTATTAGTGTGCTTTTGTTATGAAAAAGGTAAAATAATGTTTCTTACTCACTTTATGATCACATTTTTTGATGGCAGAAATTTGGTCCTGATGTACGGGAGGGAAAACGTAGGCAATTCAACTACATAGGTTAGCAATCCTAAACTGAAGCTTCTTATCAGCACCTCCCTTAGTGCACAGAAGTTTTCTTTCTCATAGGCAGATTAACAGGTTTTGCTGATATCTGAATTTTAATATGATCTTTACATATCTGTATTTTCAGTTATACTTCACTTTTTAGAAGCATATGGTGCCAAAGGCTATCTTGATACAGATTTTAATGTTCCCTTTTCCTTTAAAATTAAGAAAGTTTTTGCTGGCAGGGCAGTTGAACCAGATTGTTGTTTCATTCATTATTTTCTTTTGTTAAAGCATTTGCCCTTTTGTGGGTGTTCTAGTTAGCTGCCATCTTGGACTGATATTTTCTAGCCTCTTGAACTCTTATGGATATTCATACAAATTAATAATTTTAATAAGAGAACTGGCAATGGGCTTTTAGAGTCCAACAAAGCAAGGTCATTACTTATGTTAATGATATAGCAGCTTCAGTCGTTCCTTCCAGCTCAGCCCTATTGAGGAATCATAAATTAAATGATAGCCCGTGGGCTATTTAATTTATATTCGTTGTTTTGTATTAACTTCATGGCCGACATGAGAAGATACGAATTCATAGTCAAATCCTTTATTAGAAGACATTTAATATTTGTTTATTGAGGCCGACTTCCATTAAAGAAGAAACGCGATTTCTTGAAGCCGACATCATATATCTTAGAGTCACGATTTTGAATGGAGGCCAACATGAAGGATTCAAAGAGATGTGTCTCTCCCATTCATTTGTATATATTCACATTGATTCGTCCATTGTGATCATCCAATATCAGTTCGGTTATACACATAAGTCCGATATCATCAAGATCGTTCCATTCAAGTGCGAATATCTTATTAAGAGACTGTGAATCATTGCGAACTCTGTAAAATCAGTCAAGAGCAAATTCTGTCAAGTGCGCATTATCATCAAGGGCGAAGTTACAGTGCAAGTGCGAATACATTATTCAGAGCGAACATATGCAGTGCGAATAGTTCATACAGTGCGAAGTATCATGCTAGTGCGGATTCATTCATAGCAGGTTGAGAACCATTAGAGATTGCGAATACTGCCAGGTGGATTTCTGTAGATCTGTATTCAGTATCTTTCAGGTGCAAATTCTGTAGGTGTTCATTACAGTCAATCACGAATACTGCCAGGTGCGAATTGGCAGGCTGTTATCTGTTATTGCATTTTGCCAGGTGCTGCATATTGGTCTTGTGTTAGACCTCATTTTAAAGTGAAATGTTGTCACTGATATTATAAATAAAAGAGAGATCTTTGTTGCTGGGTTTTTCTCCCTCAAGAGGAGGATTTTCCCAGGGTATCTGCTGTGTTATTTTGTCTGATTTTAAATTATTTTCTGTGCATTTAATCTGTTCACCTAAAATTTACATGGTATCAGAGCGGGTTTGAGGATCGTGATCAGATTATTGCATTCAGCTCATCCTAATTGTTCACTTTGTCAAGATGGTGAATGATTTGAAGGTTGAGGATTCAAGTGAATATTTGTCCTATTCAGCATTATCAAGCAGTGTACCTTCCGACACCAACACTTGGATAATTGACAGTGGTGCTTCTTGTCACATTACCGGCTTCAAGGAGCACTTATCGAGTTTGGTGGAAAAGGAGTCTTCTGAACAAGTCATCATTGGAGATGATGCTAGCTACTCCGTAAAAGGAATTGGGACCTCTACACTTCATTTGGATTCCGGCATATCACTTCAATTGGGTAATGTTTTTTATGTTCCCGGAATCAAGCGTAATCTTATTTCTATTTCAGCTTTGGAAGATAAAGGATATCAAGTTGCCTTCTCCAAAGGCAAAGTTCTAGTGTGGGTGCAGAACTCTAGCTTCAAGGATGCTCAAGTAATTGGAGTTAGACATGATAACCTCTACAAGGTTTGCTCACATTCTCTTCAAGCTTTGGTTCATGACTCTTCAAGTCTTTGTGATCTATGGCATCGTAGATTGGCTCACTTGCACTTCCGAGCCCTACCTATCATGGAGAAGATGGTGACGGGTCTTCCTAAGTTCACTCAAGAGCATGAAGGTACTTGCAAGGGCTGTGCATTAGGTAAGAACATAAAAGCCCCTTTTCATAGTAGAGAAAATAGATCTAAGTGTATTTTAGACCTAATTCATTCTGATTTATGTGGTCCTATGTTTGTTCCTTCTTCGAGTGGTTTCTTGTATTATGTTCTTTTCATTGATGATCACTCTAGGAAGACTTGGATTTATTTTTTGAAATCTAAAGAATCTGAGGAAGTATTGGATAGGTTTAAAGAGTTTAAAGCTTTGGTAGAAAATCTTTCTGGTAAACGAATTAAGGTCCTTAGATCTAACAATGGTGGAGAATACACCTCTGGTAGTTTTCGAAACTTTTGTATTGATGCAGGGATTAAGAGGGAGTTCTGTGTTCCCTATAATCCTCAACAAAATGGTGTTGCAGAAAGAAAGAACAGAACGATTGTGGAAGCGCAAAGTAGTGATTCATGATCAAGATTTGCAAACCTTCCTATGGGAGAAGCTTCGGGACATTTGTATATGTTGAGCGAAGTCCTCATAAGATCTTGGAGAATATGACTCGGAAGAAGCCTTCTGAGGGGAAGAAGCGAAGTCGATCCTTGAGGATCTTTGGTTGTCTGTCTATGTTCATGTTCCCAAAGAAAAGAGAACCAAGCTGGAGCCTTCTGGCAAGAAGGGAATATTTGTGGGCTACAGTGAGACATCAAAAGCTTACAGAATTTACATTCCAGGTCAGAAGTTGATAGAGATCAGTCGGGATGTCACATTCGAGGAAGATATTGCATTCAGAAGATCCAGAGGGATTCATATGGAGAATGATAATGAAGAGTCTCCTTAGGATATGGAAGTTGACCACACTCCTGAGATTCAGAGGGAGACTATGGAACCAAAGGAAGATCTTGATCCAGTTGAACCCTTGGAACCTATTGATGGGCCTACTGACATTGTTATTGGGAGAAAGAGACCTCTATGGGCTAGTCGCACTATGCAAGAGGCTGAAAGCTTTGCAGCTCCTAGAGGCACATTCAGAGAAAGCAAAAGGCCACATAAGTTCTCCAGTTATGTTGCCTTGATGAGTCAGATTATAGAATCTGAGCCTACCTGTGTTGAGGAAGCATCTAGTCTTCAAGTTTGGAGAGATGCTATGATAGAGGAGTATCAGTCAATTCTTATAAATGATGTTTGGGATATTGTTCCTAGACCCGAGGGCAAGTCTGTGGTATCTTCTAAATGGCTATTCAAGATTAAGCATGCTGCAGATGGAAGCATTGAGAAGTATAAGGCAAGATTTGTGGCTCGTGGGTTCTCTCAGAAAGAGGGAGTTGATTATGATGAGACTTTTGCTCCTGTTGCTCGCTACACTTCTGTCAGAACCATCATTGCTATTGCTACATCTAGAGGATGGAAGATTCACCAGATGGATGTGAAGACAACCTTTCTCAATGGAGTGATTGAGGAAGAGGTTTATATAGAGCAACCTGATGGATTTGAGATTCATGGGAAGGAGTCTCATGTTTGCAAGCTGAAGAAGGCCTTGTATGGTCTTAAGCAGGCTCCTCGTGCATGGTACGAAAGGATCAATCAGTACCTATCAAGCTTGGGTTTCTTGAAGAATGATGCTGATTCAAATCTCTACTTCAAGGTAAATAATGGTGATGCATTAATTTTGGTTCTATATGTTGATGATCTAATCCTTACTGGAGAAGATCACCTAATTCTTGAATGTAAGAGGGATTTAACTTCTGAATTTGAGATGAAGGACCTTGGGCTCATGCATTACTTCCTTGGCTTAGAAGTCTGGCAGAAGACAAATGGTATGATTCTAAGTCAAGGGAAGTACACCATTGATATACTTAAGAGATTTGGCATGATGGATTGCAAATCCATGTCTACACCTATGGAGACCAATCTTCATAAATTGAAGGAGGCTGCAGCTAGTTCAGATTTGGTGGATCCTACATTGTACAGACAGCTGATTGGATCCTTGATGTATCTAGTTAACACTAGACCTGATATTTGCTATGCAGTGAGTGCACTTAGCCAGTTTATGTGTGATCCGAGACAGATACATCTTGTTGCAGCTAAACATATCCTGAGATACTTGCGTGGCACAGTTGGATATGGGTTGAAGTATACTTCAGATGGAGACTTGAAGTTACTTGGTTTCGATTTGATTAGGCGGAGTTGTATCCTGAATAGGAAAAGAGCACCTCTGGTGTTGTTCGGATTTTAAGGTTATATGATTTCTGCGGCAGAGAGATCTCTTCAATTGAGTTTACATTGCAACTTGCGCGCCTCGGGAAGCAGTGTGGCTTCGTAAGCTCCTTGCAGGTTTGTTTGGACAAACAATGGAGCCTACTATTATTCATTGTGATGTCGAGTTGTGTGAAGCTTTCTGTCCATCACGTGACAGCAGCCGGATCAAGCATGTTGAGATCAAGTACCACTATATCGAGATATGGTGCTTGAGGAAATTTGTGATTGAGGTACATTAGCGATGAAGCGGGGCAGCCGACATTTTCACCAAGCCTCGCCCGAGGGATAAAGTTTGCATACTTGCGAGGATAAAGCTTGGTATGGTGGAAGAATCGCCTCGGTGAGTGAGTCGATTATCGATTGAACCTTGTTAATGCATTTTCAATACGTGGGGAAGAATTTGAGGTGAAAGCCCTTGTTTCCACCCTCTGAGTGAGTCATGGTGGATGTCATGTGTGAGACTCCATGACATGGTGTACTTGTGTTTCACCCTCTGAGAGAGTCATGGTGAAAGTCACGTTGAGGTGACAACATCACGCAAGTGATGAACACTTGTACTTACCATTGCATTTTCTTCTGTGACGGAAGAATTTGAGGTGAAAGCCCTTGTTTCCACCCTCTGAGCTGAGTCATGGTGGATGTCATGTGTGTGACTCCATGACAACATCACGTGAGAGAGTCCGTGATGATCTTCTTGTACTTGTGTTTCACCCTCTGGGAGAGCCATGGTGAAAGTCACGTTGAGGTGACAACATCACGCAAGTGATGAACACTTGTACATACCATACATGGGTGTAGCCATGATGGTTGATATCACATTGAGATGATATCCTTCTCTTTATATCTGATTGCAGGCAATGATGGCTGATGGATCTCATATTGAGATGATTCGTATTGTGCAGCTGGAAGATCTCTCCCTAGCTGAGAGGGAGTGTTAATGATATAGCAACTTCAGTCGTTCCTTCCAGCTCAGCCCTATTGAGGAATCATAAATTAAATGATAGCCCGTGGGCTATTTAATTTATATTCGTTGTTTTGTATTAACTTCATGGCCGACATGAGAAGATACGAATTCATAGTCAAATCCTTTATTAGAAGACATTTAATATTTGTTTATTGAGGCCGACTTCCATTAAAGAAGAAACGCGATTTCTTGAAGCCGACATCATATATCTTAGAGTCATGATTTTGAATGGAGGCCGACATGAAGGATTCAAAGAGATGTGTCTCTCCCATTCATTTGTATATATTCACATTGATTCGTCCATTGTGATCATCCAATATCAGTTCGGTTATACACATAAGTCCGATATCATCAAGATCGTTCCATTCAAGTGCGAATATCTTATTAAGAGACTGTGAATCATTGCGAACTCTGTAAAATCAGTCAAGAGCAAATTCTGTCAAGTGCGCATTATCATCAAGGGCGAAGTTACAGTGCAAGTGCGAATACATTATTCAGAGCGAACATATGCAGTGCGAATAGTTCATACAGTGCGGAGTATCATGCTAGTGTGGATTCATTCATAGCAGGTTGAGAACCATTAGAGATTGCGAATACTGCCAGGTGTGATTTCTGTAGATCTGTATTCAGTATCTTTCAGGTGCAAATTCTGTAGGTGTTCATTACAGTCAATCACGAATACTGCCAGGGGCGAATTGGCAGGCTGTTATCTGTTATTGCATTTTGCCAGGTGCTGCATATTGGTCTTGTGTTAGACCTCATTTTAAAGTGAAATGTTGTCACTGATATTATAAATAAAAGAGAGATCTTTGTTGCTGGGTTTTTCTCCCTCAAGAGGAGGGTTTTCCCAGGGTATCTGCTGTGTTATTTTGTCTGATTTTAACTTATTTTCTGTGCATTTAATCTGTTCACCTAAAATTTACAACTTAGACACCCTAAGCAAGAAGTGAGGCCATTACTTGGTTGGTAAATTCAACTTAGTCCTGGATGGTCTATTTTAGGCCCTTGTCTAGTTGCTTCCGCAAAGTATGTTCTTACCATGTTGGTAAGAAAACCTGAACTGTTGTGTATCAAGTACTAAGGTATATTGAATATGAACTTAAGTTGTGAGTAAATCTTCATTTGAAAATGTAGGTATCATATCTACTGGTGGTAATTAAATGTTGCCAATGTTTTTAAGAAAAAATAAAAAATGTTTACCCATTTTTGGGTTGTTTTCTTGAGTGGTTATTTTGGGGCATTAGATGGGTACACATCCTAGACTTGGAGAGGCCTGTCAGAGGCATTTCCCTATTGCACAGAATGTCTCTAGCAGCTATGGTGCTTCCTCCAATTTCTCTTTGTGGTCTCCATACATGTCTCTTGTGTCCTCAACAAATCACAAATGAAATACCTCAAAACTCTGAAAGGTCAAAAGAGTCCACCCAATATCCTCCACATCTTAAATGAACATTATAGTGACTATTTTTATAACATGCTCAAATATTATATTAAGTTACTTAATGTTGACAAATTATTGAAAATTTAAATATTAAAAAGGTGGTGGACTATAAAAGGTGGCAAAAAGACAATTTATGGCATCAGTTGGAAAATTATCTCGGAGAAATTATTATTGGGCACAAAAATTGAGAGCTCAGCTTTCAAAGACCACAAGGACGAAAACCCTTGAAACTTTGGATTGGACAGAAACCCAACTCCATGTGCAGGCAGATTCATCTTGGAATTCGCGTAGGGATTCAAAGGACAATTGATCGATTTTGTGGAAATTTGTGAAGTCTCCTTCGGCTTTGGAGACAAATTTCAGTTTTTTGGTTTGATAATAGGGTTCAAAGATTTTAGAATATTCGGAGTTTCAGGTATTTATTTTTGTTTTGGCTCAAGGTTTGAAAACTTTGGGGTGGCAGAATATTATCACATAATTACAAAATCCATTTTATATATTCACCAACTATAGCCGTACCTTAAAGTTATGTAGATATATTGGTTTGGGCCAAACTATTGAAGATGGAATGATTTTTGAATATTTTATGTATTTACTTACCCGTAGACAAGGTTGAAGTGGCAGATAAGACAAAAATAGTAAATGTGCTCAGACGTGGGAGTTAATTATTATCCAAGGGCCCAAATTACATTATGGGTGGTGTATGGTTTATATACACTTCGTGATTCGTAGCTTACAATATTCCATTTATATTTTATATCGCTGCTTATAGGACTGCCATAACGACAAAAGGAGTTTGGAATATTCATAGTCAACGCCATTCCCTTTTGAAGCTTTTAATAGAAAAAGCCACAATTAAATGATATACAGACTGGCAGCCATGGGTCAAATGTGGGGTAAAAAGCTTGGCAAAAGGGAAGTCGGATTTTATAATCACCATTGAATCTTTGGAAAGAGGCTACTGAAGAATATGTGGGGTCCCTGAATAATTATATTGCTGCCTATTTATGTTTGTGGCTACCACACTTTAACATGAATTATTAAATGAGACTTGTGAGGGGTTTGTGCGGCATGTACAAACAAAAGAGTCTCCACCAGGCTTGTTGAAGTCAACACATGAGTTTGAGCCAGCCATGGCTCTTATGGTGAGTCACCACATTTGTGAAGGGTGGTGCCGTGGATTTCACTAAGGCACCTATCTCTTGGACAAGGCCCAACGCTGAATGGAGTTGTGGAATTTTGACGCTCAATGCCAGGTCAACAATTAATAAAAAAAGTCTTTGAAAAATATTTATTGTGATAATTTCTGAAAGGATATCCTGTATGTTTTACACTGTATGAACTGAAAATCTACATATGCAATGGACTGTAATGTCCCCGATTCCCAATTAGTCACCATCAAATTAATTAAATATTAAATTGTTCCAAAATAATATTTGAGGACGTTTATATTTAATTAATTAATAGAACATTAAAGTGACTTTATTTTTATAACATGCTCAAATATTAAATTAAGTTACTTTATGTTGACAAATTATTTAATATTTAAAGATTAAAAAGGTGGTGGACTATAAAAGGTGGCAAAAAGGGAATTCATGGCATCAATTGGAAAATTATCTTTGAAGAAATTGGGATTTTTGGAGAGCTTGGCTTTCCGGGAACTGGGGGATGAAAACCCTCAAGTTTCAGGGTGGATTTGGACTGAAGCCCATCTCCATCAGAGGGTGGATCCATATAGGGTTCGTGTTTGTGTTTAATGATTTCACAAAAAATCCTTTAGGTGGAGTTTTGTCAAAATTTGTGAAGTCTTCTTTGAAGACAAATTTTAGAGCTACTGTGGTCTATGTCAAAAACGAGGTAATTTTGAGGAGCATCAGATATATTTTATATTATTAGAGTACTTGGAAATTAATGCAGGAGGCAGAGATATCAAATAATAATATTTTATAAGGTTCGATGTTACAGGCTTTCTATCGCAGTCTCCTAGATTAGCCGCACCATTTTAATGAATAAAGATTTTACTAAGCCAACTGCTTAGTGGATGTTGATCGAATACCTTGCAAAGAGAATTGTGGTTGTGGACAGGTCATCGCAGGAGTTTATTGGGAGTGTCGTGGATTTTAAGAGGTGTATGAATTCAGCCTCCATCTCAGCATAGACTATATAATTCCTCCCTACCGCCAATTAATATTTAAAACAGCTATCAAAGTAGCTGTGACTGCAGTGAAAGAGGGTTCCGTCAAATTTCTGGAGTTTACGTGAGAGTTTGGGAGCAGCCGTGGACCTTGATTAATCAGCACACTTAATACCTTGGGTGTTGCACTTAATGGAAAGGTCCTGAGGTACTGAGGGTGACGTGGAGGAAGCTGGAGTCAAATAGAGTCAACCTATTATCATTGACTCCTCATTTGGGTAAGACGATATCTCCTATCAGCCATGAATCTTTTTAGTGGAGCTGCCGCAAACTAAAACCCATATATCGAATGCTAAGTGTGTGTAGTTGATTATCCTTGGTGGGATTTTCTAGGTCAGACTTTCATATCAGAAATTTGTGAATATTTTATTTGCTGCAGACTATGTAACTTCAGAAATTTAAATGTTATGCAAACTAGCGCTGAAATAGCACTATTGTTCTTTGAATAATATTTTTCCATTGTAAGCTGGTATTGCTTTGATTATCCATGAAATGCAAAGCCAAGACATATTGTTTAAACGATTTATTTTGAAGAAGTGTCATATCAATCTGCATACGAATTTAAACAGTATGCCTGCAAACTGCTTGACGAAATGCCTATGGTATAGTTGGTGAAAGTGAAATTTTTTTGTATGCAAAATTGCCCTGGGATATTACAGGTCCTTGCTATGAATTGCTTGCTTCATCTATCCAAGCATGCCATCAAAGGTCTCATAAATTTCTCCAAGGCTAAGAGAGTCAATATCAACATATCTTATTATTTGCACATTAGGCTCAATGAAGAAGCAAACATATTTGCAAGTGCAAACAATTTACAAAAACTAAAATCTTCAAAAGAATGAAAATATTTTGCAAGTTAGAAACATTAATTATTTTTTTAACATTTTAAAAATTAAATAATAAAATCAGCAGTTTTCTTACCTCACTGTGGACCACCAATCATCATCAAGTTTTTTTGTTTCACACCTTCCCTCTGGTGTGCTTGCCTTTGACCATCTACCCCACTTTGAATTGATCACCATTAATTGTAAAGCCTTTTGGACCTCAATCATCCTCTCTAACGAAATGAAATAGTTGGCTTATCTAGTGTCCACGGGCTTGAGAAATTCCTTCCTCGAAAAGGTCTTGATCAAAGCAAATGAAGTGTGATGGTTGCAAATGAACATTTGCACATCTCTAGCCTTTGACACCATTGCCTTCACCCAATCTATCTTCCCAATGTCTTTCAGGGTATTGTTCAATGCATAAATACAACATGGGGTCCAAAAAATGTGCTTATAGGCACCCTCCACCTTGAAGCCAGCTAACTTACACACATGGGGTTGAATCGGTCACTATTGGAAGTTTGCATCCTTCCTTTTCCTTGAACAATCAATAGATCTAAGAAAATAAGAGCCAATTGAACTAGTGACAATAATATTGATGAGTGGCTGATGTTTGATATCGGTCCATCCATCCATGATGATGAAGCATCCATCCCTTATCCAAGTTTGTTTCATATCTTCCATCAACACACTCACCTTGGAATATTCTCTATCAAGGAGGGTGGTGGGTAGCTTATGTTCTCTAGGTGGAACAAATCAGGGACCGACAATTATTACATCTTTTGACATTTGTTTAAAATATGGTGAATGTGCCACATGAAATGGTATGACATGAGCATAAAAAAACATAGCAATAGAGGAATTAGCCACATCTCGTGATTGTATGTTAAACATATCTGCAATAGTAGTAGTTATATTTTATCTCCTAGTAAAATCAGAGCTCTAACCCCCATGAAATCCAACATCCACGGATCCTATAGGCAATGACACACTAGGCTGCGAGCTCTCCAATGAAATTCCTTTCTTTCTTGCCTCCCTTTCCATATGCAATCTAGTTGCCTCAATCTTCTCAACTAGAGTTATTTGTTCACAACCTTTCACTCCTTGACCACCTATCCACAAAAGATGACAATAAATTCTCGTATAGCTTTCTCTATATTCTTTTTCGCACAAATGGCAATGCCATACTCTACTCCCGTTTGGATTTTTTCCTATTCTTATCAACTTGTGTTGCAAATTGTAATAGAGGTTTCTTGGGGTTAAATGGGCCTTTTGCATAGATTTTAAGGAGTTCTGAAGGACATTCAAATGGGTTTGAACTTGCTGGCCCTGCTACACTCCCACTCTATGAAGAACCCCTAGTGGCTGCCATACTTCTATGAGTTCTAGGTCTACATCTTTCTCACATTTGAACTTCAACCTCCTCACGATCACTACTTTCACTGTTGCTCGTTTTTTTTTTTTGATTAAGAATTTAAAAGAGAGCTGCAAGTTCAAATAAAAGAAAAAATCAATTCACAATGCCCTCCCTATGTGTTAAAAAAATAGAAAAAAACTTGAAATATGCAAAAAATTGAAAATACAAATGTAAGATGAAAAAGTTACCTCTAATGAAGTGGATTTGATGCCCTAGTCACCTCTTTCAACTGCTGCTCTTTAACACAAGTTTGCAAATGTCAAAATGAGAGTTTTTCCTTTTTGGTTGTATTAATGTATGAATTAGGTTTAATATGCAAAAAATTGAAAATACAAATGTAAGATGAAAAAGTTACCTCTAATGAAGTGGATTTGATGCCCTAGTCACCTCTTTCAGCTGCTGCTCTTTAACACAAGTTTGCAAATGTCAAAATGAGAGTTTTTCCTTTTTGGTTGTATTAATGTATGAATTAGGTTTACTTGTATTTTAAAGGGATGAGCCGATGGGGGGGTCCTTGTGGGCCAGCCCATCCCCCTTTTTCTTTTAATTTAAAAACGTGTTTTTGTTTAATGAATTCCAGATCACTGCAATGAAAGCAAAATCTGATTTGAGAGCCAAGATTTGGAAACCACAAAGGGGGTATTGGTCTTTGGTTTCCGATCAGAAAAAATGGTAAATCTAAGAATATTAGTTCATGTATGCTCAGAGCTGGCAGTAAGAAGGAGCAAGTTATGTCTTGACAGTTTTATGCCTTTTCTTTAGCTTTTAGGTAGTTAGGGGCTTTTTGTTGATATTCCAACTGAATTTGGCTGGAGTGTAATTTAATCCTATATCCAAGTTTGGCTGGCCAGTTATGCTAGACACCTAGTTTTTTTAATTTTACTTACCATATTTTAATGAGAGTGGGCCCTATCTCACACTTAATGAGTAAGAATAAAAAACATAAGAACAATAATTTTGAATTTCTCATTTGCATCTAACCTCTTCCTGAAAGAATTTATGGAAAAGTTAAGTCAAGTTCAAGAAATTAAAACCATTGGAATCAAAATCTGATTTGCAACATTATTGTCACCCTTCTACCAAAAAAGGTCCCTTATGGTAAATTTGCTTAAGCCTAATGATTTTCGAAACTAAATAGTAAATATCGTAAATGAACATTATAAAATCTAATTTGCTAACCAACTAGTTGCACTTCCTGACTACTCCTTTAATAATGCTGAGAAACATTATTCTATAATGGCAGCAAGGGATGGAGTGTAATAGCATGAGTGTGTTAAGAAAAAAAAAATCTTTTATTTTAATTTTAACAGCCATTTATATGTCAAAATATTAATATTTAATAATAAAATAATTTTTAGTAAATAAAATAGCTCCAAATTGATATCTCTCAGCATTTGTTTAGACAGATGTATTTAAGATGTCTATACTAGTGGCAAAATCCAAGGCAAAGATTGGGAAGGGTAAATGTCTCTCACACAAAAATCAATCAAAATCAAGGCCCACTCGAAATCTCACAGGGTATTTCACACCAACAACACTCAGTGATAATCATATGAAACACTATATGGACTACACCAGGAAAAGATAAATCATATGAACAACATGCCTCCACACGTAACTTAGCTGTTTTATCATTTATGGCTATGGGAATCCAACATGTGGTTCATGAGGGTGTGACTTGGTATGGCACTTTGTCCCTTCGTTTGATTCTACTTGAATCTTGCACACTTATTGCATCCATCAATATGTTCAACTACAAATTGTTGAAGTACTTTATCAAAATATTCTAAATCATAAGAAATGACATGATATCTAATAATTGTCATGGGTACAATAAACAGATCAAGTAGTTTACTAAGATCAAGATTCCATCATGGCATGATCAATTAACATCAAGATCTCCAATATAATAAAATCTTCTAAATCATAGTCGAGTTCACATCAACCGGCATCAGTTATCAATTCAAAGTACAATGTCTATTGAAGAATCCAATCAAGGCAAAATACATGTCTCTTAAGAACATGGATACTACAAAATGAATATGGATAATGCTATGATGGCTCAAGGAAAAAGTTGGGCCTTATAACCCATGTCTAAAGTGTGTACTCTACCCTAGCATATGTCTTGGGTCCAGTCACAATTGTAATCGATTTGGTCATCAACCAAAACCCGAATATGGTTTGACTTCTTCATAACTATACATGTGGTGCATGTTGATTGTATTCCAGTTATAATTGAATAGATATGGGTAATACTAATAATTTAAAAAGATTCCCTGTGACAGAAATGTTTTTTTTTTTACCAATTATACCTTGGCCTTATGCCTGATGATTCTAAGAGTGCTATTGTTCGTCCCTTTTCAATAATCATTCTAGATTCATACGTCTATCCATGTAAGAAAATTCCCAGTTGTTAAGTTTCTCATAGTGCACAATGATATTACTTAGGGGTTTTTAATTCTTCTTACCTTGTGGTTTACATAGGCTATGCTATAATTATCATTAGCTAATACACTAACATACAGTTGAACAAACATCAAGGGAATTGCAGAGTCAAGATAATATTCTATGGAATATGGTATATTCCTCCTAGGTCCTTGAATTGTGTCTTACACATTAAACCCAGTCCTATCAAATAATGATATAAGGGAAGTACATATTGGTTTGAGCAAACACCCATTTGAGCAATTGAGTTTGCAGGTGTGAGTGAATTGGGCTTTCGCTGTTCATAGATGGAAAAGTTATTATCTAGTGGTGGACCCCTCTTCTCTTGTTTGTGATTAGAGAATTCTCTAGTTCATGAGATGACATCCATTCTGGGTGCGGTTGCTGTCAAGGTTGAAACTCAATCATACTTAAAAAATACTTGCAAGTTTTGAGCCCTGAGCATCACAGCTTAAAATCAACTTTATTACAGCCATATACATTCCTAAACACATCTTCAAGGCCCGGCATATGTTGGGTTGTTCCAACTTCCAACCCATAACAAGGTATGTGTAAATATAAGTTTGATGGCATAAATACCTCATACGAGCCATGTAAATGAAGGACAACTGGTATTTTAAGTAGCATTTAACAAAACAAATGTTTAAAAAAGATTTTTAAACAGGCCATGTAAATTTAAAAATACCATGTTAGTTTTGTTGGCATTTCCCTTGATGGGAATGTAAATTGATGCTAGTTTAGCTTGCCAGTGGCATTGTGCATATAACAGTTAGGGCTATCTTTGTATATAATCAATCATAATATGTAATTGATTGTGACCACCAAAAATAGTTTCTGCCGATTTAAACTAATTTTAGTGTGCAAATAAGCCACATTTGTTTACTAAACATGTTCAATGTATCCTGCAAATTGAACTTTACTGTCCTCATGAGATTGACATGTTAGCATGAGTATATGGCTGAAGTTTGACATAAAAATTGTATCACATAAATACAGTAACTTTTCTTCAAAAACTATACTTGTGAATACTGCGGTTTATTACTGACACGCCTAAATAGTGAAATTACACGAAGATGTGTGTTTACTATAACAAGCCACAATGAATATATTTATACACATTAATGTATTTTAATGCTTGGGTTATACTATAGTAAGCATGAATGTTTACTCTAACAAGGAATATGCATACACACTTAAATGAATGGATGCAAATCATGCAATTAAAATTGAAAGAGATGTGGAGGATATTGGGTGGAGTATTTTGACCCCTTAGAGCTTTGGATGTTTCATTTATGCTTTGTTTTTCTTGCTTTTCTTTTGTGTTTTGTAGCAAGAGACATGAACAAAGGCACAAGGAGATATTAGGGAATGTTCCTACCTACAAGAGACATCTCCTGCAATAGGGAGATGTCTTCTACAGACTTCTTATTCTTCAAGAAATGTACCTGACTCTAAAAGGTATATTCGACCCCAGCATATGTCTGGGGTTCAGTGACAATTGGAATTATATTGTTGGTCTGCTGGAATCCCATATCAATTAGCTTTTTAATGATTATTTAGGTAATACATGTTTATCATATTACAATAAAAATTGAAAGAGGTGATATTTAAAAACAAATGCTCTCTGTCCTTAGAGTTAGAAATGCATGATACAAAATAAAGTACATCAAAACAGCAAACGTTTGTCACTCAACTCCCTCATCACTGATCATGCCATTCAATCATACTTGGGCCTTATGCCCAATGATTCTTGGAGTGCTATGGCTGATCCCATTTCAATCTTCATGCTAGATTCATTCATTTAACAATGTAAGAAAGTTTGCTGTTGCTAAGTCCTTTTATTGCCTACCATTATTCTTTAGGAATTCAAAATCTTCTTACCTTGTTGACTGCAGCCATACACTAGAACAAACATTAGGGAATTGCATGATTATAATAATATTCATGATTAAAATGGTATGTTCCTCCCCAAGTCCTTTTCTTGTGCCTGAGATAAAAAAGTCCTAACAAATAATGGTACAAGGGAAGTACTTAATGGTTTATTTATCCTCTTTAACAAGCATGTACATTGTGAAATGAACCCTTAGGTTCCAGCCTAGGCCGGGTTCTTCTAACTCATAACAAGGCATTTACCAATACAACATATAGTTTTGAGTCTTGACAGCATATACGACTCATGATGGCTACATAAATGGACAATGGGTATATAATTAGCATATGCAAAAACCAGGTGCAATTTAAATTAGTTATGTAAAAGATAAAACATAGTATTACAAACTGATAATACATTAGTTTTGGTGGAAATTACCTCAAGGAGAATTTAGATGGGTTCTATTTTAGCTAGCCATAAGACATCCTACTTAGAAGTGTTCTTATTTTTGTAGAAGCTTTTGGAAGCCTGTATCAGAGAAACTAAATGCCTCAAGAGAATATACCAGTTTTGGTCTAAACATCTGACACATCATTGGGATTCAGGAGAGAAGAGACACTGTGTGGTGAACAGGATTATGTGAAGTCCCTTTAAGAGATAACTCGAAGAATAGCAGTTGAAAATCCTAAGAATAGCCTTTGAAAACCCTTACCTTCATAAACGTGATCATCTTTCTTCTTCAGTAACAATAAATAATCAGAATACAATCATTGGGAAGAGTATAATAAAACCGTGCTCACCATGTGAATACACTGACCTGATTAAATCAAGGCCAATGAAGCTTTCAATGGTACAGTGGGTTAACTTTTAATTATTGAGAAATAACAAATTGATTGATGACAAAATTTAATAGAAGAGCCTGGTGATTAAGGGACCCCCAAGATTGACTTAAAATTAACCCTTGTACCTGTTTGAAATTAGTGCTATCTTTTCTAGAGGATCAATCATATATGCAATTGATGGTGGTGACCAAAAACATCTACTGCTAACTCTGGCTAATTAGAATTTGTCTACAAGTCACAATTCTTACTAAATCTGGTTAAAACTATGTTGCTAGTTCAGGTTTTTGTTCAGTGGTTCACCAATTTTTTCCCCTGGATTTCATACAGCTGTGTCCAACCATACTATATATGTAGAACCATAATTTGCACTAAATGTACAAAATTAAGTACAAAAGTGAGAACACAGTGGTAATTGATATTTCCATGTCAAATGTCAAAATCATAAATGTTTAAGATAAATCAAATTCGTTTTATCATAGTAGCATTTCTCAGAATTGGGATTTGTTTGGCAAACTATGAGTATAAATGGAATTCAATTACTTGGGAAAAAAATGCTGCTTTTCCATCCCATGCAGCTCAAAACAATTTTCATTTTCATTTTTTAAAGCTAGAGTGGGGGTTGGGGGGCTGCTGTCCCAAGTGGGATCAAGGGGCAACACCCCTTGTGAGGTTGGGTGGCAATGCCCTAGGCATGTTCCAACAGGTGGAGTTCTCGTAGCCAAGCCCAAATTAAGGTCTTCAAGGCCATTGGGACCTTCATCATGCATTTCGTTTTTCACAATTTTATTGCTTTTAAGTTTTAATGAAGCTCCACTCCTTAAAAATGCACTTTTAGGGTGGGTTAGGTTTTAATTTTTTTTTTTTTTTAAATGCAATGAAGGCAGATGTTATTTCTTTTAGCCAAGCTCCAAATCTTAAAAAAATAATAAAATATACTTTTAGGGTGTTTTTAATTTTTTTTTTATATTAATTATTATTTTTAATTAGATGTTGTAAAATGCAATTTTTTTAGAACCCTTTGTGTTCTCCATGCCACATGGTTCCCCTGGGGTGTGGCTTGGGCTTGGCCATTGGGCCTACCGCCTAGGTTTATCTGAGACATACTTCAATGGTCAACCAAATGGTCAAGTTGGGGCTGGACTCTAGTTGAATCCAGGCTAGACCCAGACTGGGATTGAACTCATCCTGGACCAATCTGGGTTTGTTCAGAGTCTTGGCAAACCCAGTAATAGAGGTTTAAAAGTATCACTCAAATTGACATGTAGTCCCCTCACTTTTGAAAGTGAAATGCGGAAAAAAATCCTTTTGCTTCTTTCCTTTCTAGCACGAGTACATGGCTGTTAATTTATTGCCTTTTTGTGTGATGAATCATGATAGATCACAATCCATATACTGGCTTAGTTTTGGTAAACTTAGACTGGCAATTTCCTAGGAAGTGAAAGGAGAATAATAATGAAATCTTTTCTATCACAGGCTCTATAGCTTTTGGTAGCCCTATTTTTCACAAATTTGCCTTCTATCACAGTAGTAGTTGTTTAATGGAATTGTCATAGTGGCATATAGATTTAATAGTTAACCAATCCATGGGGTGGGCACAGATGTTATTCTAGACCATACCAGAGCTTGTTTACATTTTCACAAATGAATATCTCTTTTTTCTGAATGGATTTTATATGCAATAGGAGTCCTTAAGGCATGGATATTGGAACTCTAGGTAGAGGTGGAAGATGAGTTCCAGTGTTTATTCACACTAAACTCTGTGATGTCATAGCTGTAGAAATTTGATATATTTACCTATGGGTAATGAAGAGGGACTTGGAGGAACTAAGGGAAAACTTTGTACCCAAAAAGTTTGCTACAGGGGTGAAGTTATCTTCAAAACACTGCTTATCACAAGATGATGATAACCTTAGGTTCTGTCACCTTTAGGAGAATGAAATTTTCTTGGAAGGTTTGTGCTGATCATAAAGCTTTCTTAACATGAATTGTTTATTAAGCATTCCATTTTACGGGTCACATATGCCTAGGTTTATGTAGGATTGAATTGCATTAGTTTTTCATTTTTTGTGCCAGTCTTAATTTAATATCATGGTTGATAATTGGTATTTTTCAGTGATGTCTAAATGTGGATGGGCAATTCATATAGTATGTACATTGTGTGTTTTTACAGTACATACATGTACATATATGTTCAGAGAACAATTATTAGATTTGATATCCTAGCAATCCATACTTGTATATTCATCTAGGTGTTAAAAATCTGTTTGCATTCTTCTTGAGTAAGGCTGCCTTAACAAACCCATTATTTTTACAGTCAACCCTTCCATTATGTCCCTTGACCTTGGTCAATGTTTTATGCTAGAAATACCACTCAGGGCATAGCCTAGGCTAGGACTAAATAAATCCACCCTTCTTTAACATAATTTTTATGTACAAGTATATCTTTAGTACCTTAGGGCCTCCAATCTATAGCAGGAAAACAAGTACTTTATATGTACTAGGTTCTTCCACTTGGTTTGATTTTGACTACTGTAGTATGTGGCTAGAAATTAAATGGATTCCTGCAGGCAAACATATTCCTTGTTATAGTAAACATTCGTGTTCAAGTGTACATTATTTCACTATTCAGACACATGAATATTAAACCACATTCTCTAATAGTACACTATGTTTGAAGAAAATTCATAGCTGAAATAAGCAAAAAAAAATGTTTGATTTGGTTTTTTTTACTCCAATTTCACTAATTACTGAGATCAAAACAGAAGAAGAAAAGATTGATGTACAGAATAAACTTTAAATACATAGCCAACTTTATGAAGCTAAGATTGTCTTGCCATCTTTGCCAAAATAACTTTTGAGGACGGTTGTTCTTATCTAATTGATTCTAATTTATATCTTATGATGCTGTCAAAATCTATCTTAATGTCTGAAATGCTTAACTACCTTTCAGGTGGCCTTTTGCGAAAGGTACAACCTGACTTGATAGAGGCTATACTTCAAGCTACAAAAGATGGGGAGATGGATAAGTTTCATATCCTGCCTGGAAGTGACAAAAAAATAATGGATGAAAGTGTGGAACTTGATGGAAATGAGAGTGAAGAGGAAGAAGAAATGGATGAAGAGGTTTGCTTATTTAAAAAAGGCATTTGAAAAGCATATGATTTATTCAAATTTTATTTCATATCTACCGTGAGTGTTAACCAAAAAAACATTGCCAACATTCCCTTACAATAAAATTCATTGTAATTAAAATTTGATTATTCTATTATTGGAAATGCTCATAGGTGTTAGTGGAATGTGCGGAGATTGCAAAACGGTGGTTAGAAGGTTTGATTTCGGGGGATGCTTCCATTACAAAAGAAGTATATTCAATATATAGTGTCGATTTTGATCGCAAGGTATTTTTCAAGTATATTGTTGTACTTTTTATTTAGATTTCTCTTTAAAAGAAAAAGAAAATATAAAATTTAAGCATGCCCCATAGTTAAATTGGAATAAAAGAACAATAGCATATGCTATATACCACAGTTCAAAAACTCTGATTTGATTAAAACTCAGCAGCCTAAAATATTTATTCAGACTTGGATTCGGTGAGAACTTCGACAAATAGAATAATTTACATAAATATGTAAAACAAACCATAGTAATGCATGAGAAGCATCAATAATGAATGTAGGTAACACATAATTCTATTTTGATTACTGATTTGTAATGAACCAATGATGACATATGTCATATTCCTCAAAGGCTGAAAATTTAAAATTTAAAATATTATATGATTGTAAAACTACAGTCTACAAATTCTTTTGCCCTTTGCTAGCAGTATTCAGCCTCAAATTAGAAGGTAAGTCTAAATCATCCTCAAGAGTGGATGAATCCTCATGAATGTTATCTTCAAGAGTTCTTCTATTGTTGCTTCTCTTTCCAATCCAGCAATATCTTCGTTAGTGAACATTACATCCACATTCTGGCAACTCAATTTAAATATGGATCAATATCATCTAGGTTGATTGCATCATTAGACTCCTTTCCCTCCACCTTTTTGGTGTGAAGGTGAAGGTTGTATTAGATGAAGACAAGGTCATTGATGTGCTCATGAGTTAACTTGTTTCTGGAGGATGAATCCTCATGAATGTTATCTTCAAGAGTTCTTCTATTGTTGCTTCTCTCTCCAATCCAGCAATATCTTCGTTAGTGAACATTACATCCACATTCTGGCAACTCAATTTAAATATGGATCAATATCATCTAGGTTGATTGCATCATTAGACTCCTTTCCCTCCACCTTTTTGGTGTGAAGGTGAAGGTTGTATTAGATGAAGACAAGGTCATTGATGTGCTCATGAGTTAACTTGTTTCTCTTCTTGGTGTGAATGCTCTTAAATAGAGTCCAATTATGTTCATACCTAGAATTACTATAGAGTTGGCACAAAACACAATGGGTAGCCTTTGAAGATATGGTGTTCAAGCACAATAATCTTTCCAACACAAATTTGCAAATAAAACATTTAAAAAACTATAAGTAGAAAGTAATAATTTGTAGTATTAAGGTAAAATTACCTTTAGCAAAGAAGTGTGTGATTAAAGAACTCAATTTTTTTAACTTAGTTTTTGGGTTTCCATCCTTGAAATGCCTACAAATAGAATGGCCCAAAACTTGGTAGATGTTGCAAAACAGTTTCTTGGGGCGATTTGTTTTTTTCTGGCCCTCATTTTGGTATTCGATACAAGACAGCTCTTTGCTTTCCTTGGAAGTTTCTTTCTCTGCTTTCAATTCCATCATTTGCATTATGTCCCTCCTCAAGGCTTGGACCATTTTGGATTCAGTGTCACTACTTTCCTTTGAACTATCATCTTCATCTGTTTTTTTCTTCCCTCAAGAGGATGTTTTTTCCTCTCTCCATGTCCATTTGCTCGATTACAAACATCGCCATAGGAGGGTGTTAAACTTTCATTTTTTTTTTTTCTTAATGAAGGAATTAACCCTTCAATGAACCACCTCTTCTTCAATCCAGTTGTAGGTTGGGTTTTCAGCTTCACGAAAAGTTCTTAGAGCCTACGATTTTGTAAGCTCTTACATTTTTATATTTTCCTTGTTTAGTATTGTAGATCTTTGATACAATTTAATTATCATCCCTTAAAAGTTCAAATTCCTCTTGGAATGCTCTATTCAATGCATCCCATGTAGCTTTGTGGGTTATGTCTAACTCTGTGTACTAGTATATGGCTATGCCTCTCAGGGTTGTTGGAAATGCCTTTAAGCAATAGGCTCTATAATCTTGGACATTGGCTACCCAGAATGTTTCACGTCTTGCAATGCCTCCTAGGATCCTTCGATCCATTTCCTATGAACTTTGAAAGTTTCTGCCTCTTCACATTTGAACTTGTTGGGGGGGTCACCATCTTTCTTCCTTGGAGCATGCTTTGTGATGGTAACCTGACTAGAGAGTTTCAATTTGTGTGTTCTGGTGCTTCTCCTGCACTCTCAAACACATAAGAATCCTTCACTCATCCTTCCTCAAGCTCAGGTTACCTTTGGGATCTTTTCTATGCTCCCTTTGTCTTGGAGTTTCAGGCTTTGATCCTCCAACTTTTGGCCCTTCTATAAGTATCAGGTCTTCAATTCGGTGTATGGTGTTCTTGTATGTCTTTGTGAGCACATTTGTAGGCTCTCCCTAACCTCTCCTTTGACGTTAATGGTACGAATGGTTCACCGACTTGGTTGACGAGGTCTATGTACACTTCTTCGGGGATTGGTAGATGTCGTGCTATTTCCTTTGCGAGCTCTCCCTTGCCTTCCCCTTTGTTCAACATTGATGGTACGGATGGTTCTTCGACTTGGTTGGTAAGGTTCATGTATGCTTTGTTAGGGAGCAATAGAGTGCTATTTCCTACCACTCTCCCTTCATGTATTCTTTTGTTGTGAAAGTTTTCCTTTCTTCCCGACTATGACTTCTGCTTATGCTTCGGTTTTTACTCTTGGATGGGCTCAAGTTTTTTGTAAGAAACCCTTCGCCTTCTTCAACTTCTCCCTTTAGTTGTCTCCCTCGTTCCCTTTGTTCACTAATTATTAGGGACCTAATCTTTTGATCAAATGGTTCGTGACCGCTTTGTATTCTTTTCTTGTCTTTATTCAGGTGTAAGGACATTAATTCTTCAAACTTTCAAAGTGTGTCGCAATGATATCACATTTTTCTTCTCCCCTTCAATTTCTTTCCTCGCACATCTTTATAGTATCTGTTGGTGATGCTATTCTTGTTCTTTTTCTGCAGAGAGGTCTTGTAGAATGATGAAGTGTCGTGCAAGGAGTCTTGCCAATCAATTTAAAAGGTGGTCTACCTTGTCATTTACTTGCAGATTGTTCCAAACCACATCTTGAGGGATCTATCTTTTGACGACTTCCCTCCAAACGTGCTTCTTGACTAATATGTCCCACAGATTTACCAGATCCTATGTGAATTCGTCTTCTCTTTCTTCGTTAGATTCTACAGGTTCCTCCACAAGCTGCCCCATTTAGATTGCCATTTTTTTCTACTTTCGTATTTGACCAGAGTTCTTATAGGCACAATGCCAAATGTTTACTGCTATTTCTACTTGATTGTGTAAGAAACCTCACTTTTGATGGATAATTTTTGGCGATTAGTTTATACTTGTTTTATTGACAATGCAAGCATTTTGTCAAACAAATCGCAATCCACAAAGCTCTATATAGATTCAACTATGATAAATTGAAATAATTTTCACAATTATCTTTATCAACATAATCTCCAGAATTCAGGATTGTTATTCTAATATCCTTGCAGACGTACCATGGTATACTAATATTGAATTAGCAGATATAACAGATATAATGCAATTATTTCCAGAACTTCACATTTGACAATTAATCCCTTTTCATATACATGCATAGCATACCAATATTGCAGTAGCAAATATAATATAATTAATTTCAAACTTGGGTTTTTATATTATTCTAACCTACGATAAGCTTGCCAACCGCAAATACCAAATAATTCTGGCTTGGATCTGGAAAGACCGTATTATTGAAGATGTCTAGCTTTTAATACCTGTGACTATTCTTAAGACATAGATATGGTGGAAGATGGGTCTCGAGGGCTATAAAACTTTGGAGCGCCCGATATCCTCCTTAACACGTGGTAATGCTTCAAAGTTGGTGGTGCCACCTTATTTGGTTAGCAATCATAAAGGCTCAATTTCTTTTTACAGTCTAATCACTAACAATAGATGTGCTGTTCCTCTAAGATCAATCATGACTCCCAGATAAGAATTATAACTCCAACGACAAACTTTTATTATTCGGTCATCACTAATAATTGATAAATCCTCATCCAATACTGTGCGGGACTATCTCGCTCGATACTCATTATACACCTTTACTACAAATATTGAAGCTTTGCTTGCACTAGCATAAGTTGGTGGTAGTTTAGTATAATGACAACCTCAATGATTAAGGTGCTGACACAACACTTAGGAGAAAATGCGGATACCACTGTATACTTGCATTCATTCATTTGGTACCTATCAAAATGAAATATATACAAGGCACTAACTTGCCAGGAATAAAATATTCATACTGCCAAATTCCCCTTGGAAAATGACTTTACGAAACCTTGAAAAACCTTGAATATTTTTGTAAACTCTTCAACTCTGAAAATTATCATAAACCCCTGAAATTTGTTTTTATAAAGACTTCACAAATTTTCCAAATTGTGCAATCAATCAATGAATCCCAATGGTGAATCCTGAGTGAATCTGCCCGTCAATGGAATTGAGTTTTTGTTCAATCCACCTTGAATCCTGAGTGTCTTCGTCCTCAAGCTCCTGAAAGCCAAGCTCTCCAAATTCCTGATAATTAAATTTCTCAATAGATCCTTAATTCCCTTCTCAACTTGCCTTTTTGTACTTCACCACTTATTAAATATTTTGCCATTGTAAAGTCACTTTATTTTAATATTTGAGCATATCTATTTAATAAAGTCACTTTAGCATTAATTAATTGATTAAATATAATCATCCACAGTATTACTTTTATGACAATTTAATATTTAATTAATTAAATTAACTTAGTGGTGACTATTCGGCAGTTGGGAACATTATAGATTAGATATTACTGAATAAACAGTAAATACAAGAACTATAAACATTACGTACAACAATTCATAAAGATATGCCAATATATTCATTCATAGACTCTTATAGAATGTTCTAGGAATCCCATGCATGCAGTACCTTCTTCGTGTACAATGCCAATATTTAAAGTGCTGGCAGTTGGTTGAGAACTACCAACCGTTTGTAACTATCAACTGCCTACAATGGTACAATAAGTTCTGATGACAATAACTAATATAATTTTTTTATTCAACTAACTACAATTCTAAAATAGAAAAAGACAATAAAAAACTCCTATCATACAGAAAGCTTTAGATGGTGGTTTGACAACTCACTACATTTCCTTAGATTTGATTTGCATCTACCTGGGCATTAATACACATCTTCTCTCAACTGATATCCAACTCAGCCTTAAAACACAAGCAACCCACAAGTTTCCACATTCTTATTGCAGCTCAAAGCAATGCATTTTAATAAATATACATTTGGTCTAAAGTATGGTTATGATTCTTGTAGCATCATACATAGCAATTTTATTTAAACACATAGCTCCTGTCACACTTTCTATAGCAGAAAATATTGATCTCTAGTAGCTTGGTTTGGGTCTGAAGCAACTTGTTAGTGAATTTAAACGCTACTATAAATGGTCTTGAAACACATAAGAGCCTGAAATCTTTCTGTAGCACTTCTCAAGGCAAGCAAGTTGACATGAACAACGAAATAATACACACAACAAAATGCAAAAAACTGAAAATATAAATCACATGTTTTTGGTGACTTAGGATTGCTTGTAAACTTAGATGATTCTACATATTGCACGTTGGGTAAGAGAAAATGTGCCATGAGCACGAGGCTCATAAACATTTTACGAAATTAAGAATAGTGTTCTATGTGCAGCAACCTCAAAAGCACTCATCCAAGTTGTTTCAGTTTTGTTTTTCCTTTTCACTCAGTTCTATTTGTACTCTTTCCCCCTAGTTGTCTGGATCATTTGAAAGTCTACTGCATCAATCTCATCCCGCTCTTTATCTTGTAACTGCTATAGCCACTCTCTCTAGTCAATTTGAAATTGTATCCTCTTCTCCACTTGTTTGTTCTTCATGGTAAGGGTATAAATTAATAATATTAAAAAAGGAGATATGTCCACCCCTTTTGGAAGTTCAATCTCATAAGCATTTGATGTGAATTTCCATAAAACTTTGCATCGTCCAATCTTTTTCCATTTTAGTTTATTGTAGGTTCCTTTTAGAAACTTTTCCTTTTGCAAGTGGCAAAAATTAGATTGCCAACCTGAAATTTCTACTCTCATCTCCTAAAATCAGCATGTTGTTTGTATTTTAGTTTTACTATAGTCTTGTCCAAGTTCTTCACTTTATTATGCAGCTTATGTATATATCTAGCAAAATTTTCTTCCATAGCATTTTGCTTTCAAAATCTGTAGTATCTCTTAGTTCATCTATCCCTCTTGGGTTGTAGCCATACACTATTTGAAATGGACGGTTGGTTCTACTCCTATTGACTGAGTTACTGTATGCAAATTTAGCTTGTGCCAATAGTAAATTCCATTGATTTGGCTTCTTTCTTGTCAAGCATCTTAACAAATTCTCAAGACTTCTATTGGCAACCTTTGTTTTCCATTTGTTTGTGGATGATAGGTTGAACTAAATCCCAACTTATTGTCTAACTTTCTCTACAGAGTATGCCTTAAATAGCCTACAAATTTTGTATCTGTATTTGAAACAATGCTCTTTGGCAAACCATATAGTCTAACTACCTCTCTAGAGAACAATGTAGCAACATGTATAGCATCATTTGATTTTTTGCATGGAATAAAGTGTGCTTGTCTTTGAAAATCTTTCTACTACAACAAGAATAGTCATTACCTCATTGAGTTCTTGGCAATCCAAGAATGAAGTCCATGCTCACATCTTCCCATTGAAATGATAGTTGATATAATGATATTCAATATTCGTTATTTACAAAGGAGAGGAAAAACTCCTTATATAAAGAATTACAAGACGATGTTTCTACAAAGAAACAATCGTTAACTAAGGCAAACTAAAGCAAATAACGAAAAGATACTCAAAATTAACTGAAGCAAACTAAGTTAACTGAAGCAAACTAAGTTAACTAAAAGTAAACTACTCACTAACTAAAAGCTAAGATGACCATTAAATATTACAATCCCTTAATGGTCATCTGAATTGAGAGAGTTGGTGAGAATGTCTGCAGTCTGATCCTCAGTTGGAACATATTGGAACATCACAGATCCATCTTCAACAAGCTAGCGGATGAAATGACAATGAAGCTCAACATGCTTGGTTCACTTGTGGAAGACTGGATTCTTGGCAAGCTTTAGCACCCCTTGATTGTCACAGAACAAGGGTGAAGCCCTGCTTGAGACATTTGCATGTCGGCAAGCATCCTTCGAAGCCATATTGCCTCACATGGAGCCTTAACTGTTCTCTGATACTCTACTTCTGTCGAGGAAAGAGCAACTGCCTACTGCTTCTTGCTTGTCCATGTGACTGCACCCATACCAAGACTGAAAACGTACCCAGAAGTGGACTTCCTATCATTAACTGAACTTGCCCAATCTAAATCTGTAAAACCAACTAGCTTAGGATCTTTACATCTGCTGTATAGAATGCCAAAGTCAGGTGTCCCTTCATATATCTCAACACTCGCTTCACTGCAACCTAGTGCTCTGCCTTAGGGGCAGTCATGAAACGAGAAATGTAGTTCACAGCAAAATTGAGATCAGGCCTAGTGGCAGGAAGATAGTTGAGGCTACCGACTAGTTGTTTGAATGCAGACTCATTCACCACTGGTGAGTTTGATTTGGCTAAAAGTTTCAGCCCCTTCTCCATAGGAGTGATTGCAATCTTCCATCCTGAATTTCTCCAGCAAACTCTTGGCATACTTTGATTGAGAAATGAAGATATTGCCACCTGTCCAAATTTCTACATCCAGACAATAGTGTAGAAGACCCAAGTCTATCATCGCAAATGCCTGACACAAATTCTACTTGATTTGTTTAATCAAATGTAACTTACTACCAGTAATGATGATATCATCCACATAGATGACAAGAAGGATGATATCATTGCCAATGTTCTTGATGTACAAATTTGCATCTGAGGGACTCCTTTGAAACCCTTGTGCAACCAAATACTTGTCAAACTTCAGGTACTATGCTCTGGGTGGTTGCTTTAGGCCATAAAGAGCCTTTAGGAATTTGCATACCTTATGCTCTTTTCCTGCAACCTTAAAACCAGGAGGTTGCGTCATGTATAACTCTTCCTCCAAATCTTCATTGAGGAAGGCACTCTTCACGTCCATCTGGTGGACTTTCCAGCCAAACTATGTTGCCATGGTTAGGACAAGCCGGATGGTGCTCATCTTTGCTATAGGAGCAAAGGTTTCCTCATAGTCAATACCTTATCTTTGTGAGAACCCCTTAGCCACCAATCGAGCTTTGTATTTATCCAGTGTTCCATCAGCCTTGTATTTTATCTTGTACACCCATTTGTAGCCAATGAGTTTTTTCCTTGGTGGAAGATCTGACAAAACCCACGTGTTGTTCTTCAAAAGACTATGTTGCTTAGAATCCATTCTCCCATTCAGGTTTACCCTTTGCCTCTGAATATTGTTGGGGCTCATAAACACTTTGAATGTTGGCCATAAGGGCAAAGTTTACCGTGTTCTTTTTGCTCTTGCCTCTAGACGATCTTCCCTCAACAAGCTCATCATCATGAAAATCATCAATGAGCTTCGCCCACCACTTAGGGCAAGGAGGAGATGCATCTTCTTCCAAATCAAGATGAGCATCATCACGACTTGGGCTGCCTGGGATAATACCATTTGGATGCTGATCCAGGTTATCCTGAGGAAAATCTGCTGGTACAAAATCTTGCCTCGGAGATTCTACAATTTCAAAATCATCAGAGTCCTTCCCTGTTGGTAGAGGATCTTTCCTAGGAGATTCCACAATGTTAGAATCATCAAAATCCCTCCCTACAAGTGGAGCTACTGAAAGATTCACTCCCAAATCTTTGGTCTTTAGAGGCTGATTGTTAGGACTCTTGATGGGAGAAGAGTGCAAAAAGGGCCCACCTTCCTCATCAAACATGACATCCCTACTAAATGTCAAATGATCAGTGGCCACATCAATCGACTGATAGGCCTTATGATTGTCACTGTATCTTGTTAGCATCAACTTTTGGCTCTTGGATTCCAACTTGGTCCTCTTGGCATCTGGAATCCAAACATATGCAGTCGAACCAAACACTCTAAGATGAGTGATTCTTGGTTTCCTCCTAGACGATGCTTCCTTTGGGGTCATCTTTTTGATGGCATGCGTGGCAGACGGTTAAGAAGGCATACTGTAGTATACATTGCCTCAAACCAAAACTTCTTGGGAACATTCTTGTTCTCTTACATATAGTAGGCCATTTTTGTGATGGTACGATTTCTCCTCTTGACAACACCATTCTGCTGAGGGGTATAAGGTGTGGTAAGCTGACGCTTAATACCGTGTTTAGCACAAAAGTCAGTGAATTGGTTGCAATAGAACTCACCCCCATTATTTTACCTAAGAGTTATGATTTGATATCCAGACTCTTTTTCAACTAATGCCTTAAACTTTTGAAATTCATTAAACACTTGTGAATTTTCCTTGAGAAAGTACACCCACATTTTCCTACTAAAATCATCAACAAACAAGAGGAAATACCTGGCACCAGTGACTGATGTAGTATTCATTGGTCCACAAACATCTGCATGAACCAGCTGTAGAACCTTGGATGCTCTTCAAGACTTTCCATTTGAAAATGGAGTACGATACTGCTTCCTTGCTTGGCAAGCTCCGCAAACACCATGTGTCTATTGTTGAATCTCAGGTAAGCCTTATACCAAATTCTCCCGAGCCAGTTGAGAGAGGTAGGCAATGTTGAGATGCCCGTACATTTGATGCCAAAGAGTGTTGATAGATGAACTCCTCGCAACCAGCGCATGCTCCAGAGGATCTGCAATATTAAGCAACCGATACAAACAATGATCCTTGAGCCCAACTACCACAATTTTCTTGGACAACTTATCAACAATTCAACACTTGTGTGAATTGAAAATGATGTCCAACTTCGGACTATGTCACATAATTTGACTCATCGAGAGCAGATTAAGCTCCATGCTTGACACATAGTATACATTGAGAAATATTAAATCTCTCCCACCATATGTGATTTGGACGTTGCCTTTGGCAACAATTGTATACTCTTCACCACCACCAAAGATGACGGAATTAGAGCAAGCCATATACTTTGTGAACCAATCTCTCCTGTTTGTAAAATGTTGAGAGGCTCTAGAATTGATGTACCATGCAGATGGTTTGACACGATCTACTGGTCGTTTGGCCATCAATGCATAAGAGGTAGATGCTCGGTCAAACCGCATAGATGCCATCCCTCCCATTTTCCAAAAGCACGAAAAAACAAGGTAAAGTTTATGATCAGTTGGCACTAAACCTTGGACAATCAGCCGGCACAACTCCCATGATTTAAAAAAAATCATCTAAAATGAGGCTAAAAAATGCAAGAATTTAAAAAAAAAAAAAACCTTCAAAGGGTTTGAAAAACAAGATTTTTTAGAAAAATCTTCAAAAAACTGAAAAGCAAGATTTTTTTTTCAAAAAACTTCAAAAAACTTTGAAAAAGCAAAGATTTTTCAGAAAAATCTTCAAAATACTTTGGAAAAGCAAGATTTTTTCAAAAAATCTTCAAAAAACTTCTATAAAAGCAAGAAAAAATCTTCAAAAAACTCTTTAAGATCGCCCAGATCAGATCACAAACTCAACCTAGAAAAAATCACAGAAAACCACTTCAAAAATCAGCGATCTCTTGCAAAAGAAATCCTCAAATCTGCTGGAAAACCTTCACAAAATCTTTTGCAACAAACCCTTTGATTTCCAAAAAATCAGTTCACAAAAGATCATCAATTTTATCTTAAATAAAATCTGAAAAAAAAACTTTTGAAAATTTCCAAAAAATCTTCAGGTAATCAGCTACAAATTTTTATTGCTCAAAAAATTCACCAAAAATGAGCCTATCTTCTGATACCTTGAAATGATAATTAATATTCGATATTTGTTATTTACAAAGGAGAGGAAAAACTCCTTATATAAAGAATTACAAGACGATGTTTCTAAAAAGAAACAATCGTTAACTAAAGCATATAACAGAAAGATGCTAAAAGCTAATTGAAGCATGTTAATGATATTGCAGCTTCAGGCTCGTCCTTCCAGCCACGAGTGAAGACATAAATAAATGTAGCCTATCGGCTATTTATTTATATGAGTCATTTATTAAAGATGGGCGCTTCTCTTGGCAACATTATAATTTCTCTTGAGGCCGACTTTTCCTAAATTAGAATTATTGTTTATAAATTATTTGTTTTGTAACTTGGCCGACCTTGTACATGAAGAGGTGCGACCTCTCTCACATTTGTATATATACAAGGTCATTTCCTCTCCATTACACATTCAAGCAAGTTCGATTCATTCCATTTCATTCAAGTGCGAAGTTTATCAAGAGGCAAGTCAAGTGCGAATTTCTTCAAGTGCTGAGTGCGAATTATATCTAGAGCTGAGTGCGAATCTTATCAAGGGCAAGTTGCGAATATCTTTGAAGGGCAGATTTATCTTGTCAGAAGTGCAGATCATTATCTGTTATTGTATCTGGTGTAGGTACAGAATTTTGGCCTTGTGTTAGGCCTCATTGTAAAGAGAATTGTTGCCACTGTTTATACATATAAGAGAGATCTTTGTTGCTAGGTTTTTCTCCCTCAAGAGGAGGGTTTTCCCAGGGTATCTGCTGTGTTATTTTGTCTGATTTGAATTAAGTTTCTGTGCATTTAATCTGTTCATTAAAATTTACATGGTATCAGAGCGGGTTTGAGAGGATCGTGATCAGATTATTGCAAATCAGCATACCCTTTTGTTGTTCACTTATCTACATCAGTCAAGATGGTGAATGGTTTGAAGGTTGAAGATAGACTCGAAGGTGCATCTAACTTCACTTCATGGAGATTTAGGATCATGCTCACCTTGCGTGAAAATGACTTGGGTGAGTTTGTGGAGTCTAGCATTTCTGAACCTGAGGAGGAAGAAGAAAAGTTGCAGTGGCTGAAGAAAGACATTAAAGCAATGAAGATATTGGTTGATTCCATCAAGGATCATATTGTTCCTATCATCTCTAAGTTGAAGACAGCGAGAGATATGCTCAAGACCTTGGAAGAGATGTACGAAGTCAACAATACCAGTCGAGCTCTTGCACTAAAGCATCAATTGCATCATGTGAAGATGTCAAAGGGAGAATCTGTTACTGCATACTTCATGAGGATTTCAAATTTGAGAGATCAGCTCTCAACAATTGGGTATATGGTTGATGACAAGGATTTGACCATGCTCGTCCTCAATGGGCTACCTTTGTCTTGGGAATCCTTCATTCAAGGAATCAGTGCAAGATCGAAATTGCCTAAGTTTGATTGCCTAAGATCTGATTGCATTCAAGAAGAATCAAGGTTGGTGGCAAGAGGCGTGGGTCAAAGTTCAAAGAATGAAGACATTCATGTTCTCGCCTCCCATGCATCAAAGAAGAAAGGAAAAGATGGAAGGAAAGGATTCTTCAAGAGGAATCGGGACAAGGGAAATGATGATGCACCTCCATTCAAGAAGAAGAGGGATATGTCCAAGATTCAATGTTTTAGGTGTGATAAGTTTGGGCACTTCGCCAAGTATTGTCCAACTAGACCTAAGCAACAGGTCACCGTTGCAGATGTTGATGATGCCTCTCCTCAAAAGGATTCAAGTGAATATTTGTTCAATTCGGCATTATCAAGCAGTGTACCTTCCGACACCAACACTTGGATAATCAACAGTGGTGCTTCATGACACATTACCGGCTTTAAGGAGCACTTATCAAGTTTGGTGGAAAAGGAGTCTTCTGAACAAGTCATCATTGGAGATGATGCTAGCTACTCCGTGAAAGGAATTGGGACCTCTACACTTCATTTGGATTCCGGCATATCGCTTCAATTGGGTAATGTTCTTTATGTTCCCGGAATCAAGCATAATCTTATTTCTATTTCAGCTTTGGAAGATAAAGGATATCAAGTTGCCTTCTTGAAAGGCAAAGTTCTAGTGTGGATGGAAAAATCTAGCTTCAAGGATGCTCAAGTAATTGGAGTTAGACATGAAAACCTTTACAAGGTCTGCACACGTTCATTACAAGCTTTGGTTCATGACTCTTCAAGTCTATGCGATCTTTGGCATCGGAGATTGGCTCACCTACACTTCCGAGCCTTACCTATCATGGAGAAGATGGTGACAGGCCTTGCTAAGTTCGACCAGGAGCATGAAGGTACTTGCAAGGGCTGCGCATTGGGTAAGAATATAAAAGCCCCTTTTCATAGTAGTGAAAATAGGTCTAAGTGTATTTTAGACCTTATTCATTTTGATTTATGTGGACCTATGTTTGTTCCTTCTTCGAGTGGTTTCTTGTATTATGTTCTTTTCATTGATGATCACTCTAGGAAGACTTGGATTTATTTTTTGAAATCTAAAGAATCTGAGGAAGTCTTTGGATAGGTTTAAAGAGTTTAAAGCCTTGGTAGAAAATCTTTACGGTAAAAGAATTAAGGTCTCAGTCGACAATGGTGGAGAATACACCTCTGGTAGTTTTGGAATTTTTGTATTGATCGAGGGGATTAAGAGGGTTACGTGTTCCCTATAATCCTCAACAAAATGGTGTTCTTGAAGAAAACGGGGCCGATTGTGGAGGCGAAGGCCATGATCCATGATCAAGATTTGCAAACATTCCTATGGTAGAAGCCTCGGGACAGTGTATATGTTCAAAGCAGAAGTCCTCATAAGATCTTGGAGAATATGACTCCGGAAGAAGCCTTTATAGGGAAGAAGCCGAGGTCGTCATTTGAGGATCTTTGGATGTCCTGTCTATGTTCATGTTCCCAAGGAAAAGAGAACTAAGTTGGAGCCTTCTGGCAAGAAGGGAATATTTGTGGGCTACAGTGAGACATCAAAAGCCTGCAGAATTACATTCCAGGTCAGAAGTTGATCGAGATCGGTAGGGATGTCACATTCGAGGAAGATGTTGCATTCAGAAGATCCGGGGGATTCATATGGAGATTGATAATGAAGAGTCTCCTCAAGATATGGAAGTTGACCATACTTTTGAGATTTAGAGGGAGACTTTAGAACCAAAGAAGATATTGATCCTGTTGAACCCTTGGAACCTACTTATGGCCCTCTGGCATTGTTATTTGGGAGGAAAAGACCTCTATGGGCCAGGAAACTATGCGAAGAGGCTGAAAGTTTGCAGCTCCTAGAGGCACATTAGAGAAAGCAAAGGCCACATAAGTTCTCGGTTATGTTGCCTTGATAGGTCAGTTATAGAATCCGAGCCTACATGTTGAGGAAGCATCGAGTCATCAAGTTTGGAGAGATGCTATGACAGAGGAGTATCAATCAATTCTTAAAAATGTTGTTTGGGATATTGTTCCTAGACCCGAGGGCAAGTCTGTGGTATCTTCTAAATGGCTATTTAAGATTAAGCATGCTGTAGATGGAAGCATTGAGAAGTACAAGGCAAGATTTGTGGCTTGTGGGTTCTCTCAGAAAGAGGGAGTTGATTATGATGAGACATTTGCTCCTGTTGCTAGCTACACTTCAGTCAGAACCATCATTGCTATTGCTGCATCTAGAGGATGGAAGATTCACTAGATGGACGTGAAGACAGCCTTTCTCAATGGAGTGATTGAGGAAGAGGTTTATATAGAGCAACTTGATGAATTTGAGATTCATGGGAAGGAGTCACATGTTTGCAAACTGAAGAAGGCCTTGTATGGTCTTAAGCAGGCTCCTCGTGCATGGTACGAAAGGATTGATCGGTACCTATCAAGTTTGGGCTTCTTGAAGAATGATGTTGATTCAAATCTCTACTTCAAGGTAATCAATGGTGATGCATTAATTTTGGTTTTATATGTTGACAATCTAATCCTTGCTGGAGAAGATCACCTGATTCTTGAATGTAAGAAGGAATTGACTTTTGAATTTGAGATGAAGGACCTTGGGCTCATGCATTACTTCCTTGGCTTAGAAGTCTGGCAGAAACTAGATGGAATGATTCTAAGTCAAGGGAAGTACACCATTGATATACTTAAGAGATTTGGCATGATGGATTGCAAATCCATGTCTACACCTATGGAGACCAACCTACATAAATTGAAGGAGGCTGCACTGGTTCAGATTTGGTGGATCCCATTATGCAGAATGACTGATTGGATCCTTGATGTATCTAGTTAACACTAGCCACGATATTTGCTATGCAGGTGAGTGCACTTAGCGGTTTATGTGTGATGGAGACAGATACATCTTGTTGCAGCTAAACATATCTTGAGATACTTGCTGCAGTTGGATATGGGTTGAGGTATACTTGGTCACGAGACTTGGAGTTACATGGTTTCAGCGATTACGATTAGGCGGGGTTGTGTCCGCAGTCGGAAGAGCACCTCACGGTTGTTGCTTTATTTGGGTTACTCTATGATTTCAGTGCGCATCAGGAAGCATCATCATAGCGTGTGTGGCAGAGGCCATTGCAGCTTGTATGGCAACTCGAGAAGCAGTTTGGCTTCGTAAGCTCCTTGCAGGATTGTTCGGACAATCAATGGAGCCTACAATCATTCATTGTGATAATCAGAGTTGTGTGAAGCTTTCTGTCAATCTTGTGTTTCATGACAGAACCAAGCATGTTGAGATCAAGTACCACTATATCAGAGATATGGTACTGAGGAAGGCTGTACAGTTAAGGTACATCAGCACTGATGAGCAGACGGCAGATATTCTCACCAAGCCTCTTGCCAGGATAAAGTTTGAGTACTTCCGAGATAAGCTTGGTATGGTGGAGAATCCAGCCTTGACTAAGTAAGAGTCTCAGTATTAGTGAAGCCTTGTTAATGCATTTTCTTCTGAGACGGAAGAATTTGAGGTGCAAGCCCTTGTTAATGCAGTTTCTTTTGAGACGGAAGAATTTGAGGTGTAAGCCCTTGTTTCCACCTTCTAAGCTTGAGTCATGGTGGATGTCATGTGTGAGACTCCATGACACATCTTGGACTTGTGAATGTCACGTTGAGGTGACAACATCACGCAAGTGATGAACACTTGTACACACCATTGTATGGTTGTAGCCATTATGGTTGATATCGTGTTGAGGCGATATTTGATATCACGTTGAGGTGATATACTTCTTTTCACATTTGGTTGTAGCCAATGTGATGAGCATCATGTTGAGGTGATTTCTTTTGAGCAGCTGGAAGTTCTCTCCTTAGCTGAGAGGGAGTGTTAATGATATTGCAGCTTCAGGCTCGTCCTTCCAGCCACGAGTGAAGACATAAATAAATGTAGCCTATCGGCTATTTATTTATATGAGTCATTTATTAAAGATGGGCGCTTCTCTTGGCAACATTATAATTTCTCTTGAGGCCGACTTTTCCTAAATTATAATTATTGTTTATAAATTATTTGTTTTGTAACTTGGCCGACCTTGTACATGAAGAGGTGCGATCTCTCTCACATTTGTATATATACAAGGTCATTTCCTCTCCATTACACATTCAAGCAAGTTCGATTCATTCCATTTCATTCAAGTGCGAAGTTTATCAAGAGGCAAGTCAAGTGCGAATTTCTTCAAGTGCTGAGTGCGAATTATATCTAGAGCTGAGTGCGAATCTTATCAAGGGCAAGTTGCAAATATCTTTGAAGGGCAGATTTATCTTGTCAGAAGTGCAGATCATTATCTGTTATTGTAACTGGTGTAGGTACAAAATTTTGGCCTTGTGTTAGGCCTCATTGTAAAGAGAATTGTTGCCACTGTTTATACATATAAGAGAGATCTTTGTTGCTGGGTTTTTCTCCCTCAAGAGGAGGGTTTTCCCAGGGTATCTGCTGTGTTATTTTGTCTGATTTGAATTAAGTTTCTGTGCATTTAATTTGTTCATTAAAATTTACATTAATGAACAGATTAAATGCATAGAAACATTACCCAATTGAAGCGATATGCCGGAATCCAAATGAAGTGTAGAGGTCCCAATTCCTTTCACGGAGTAGCTAGCATCATCTCCAATGATGACTTGTTCAGAAGACTCCTTTTCCACCAAACTTGATAAGTGCTCCTTAAAGCCGGTAATGTGTCGTGAAGCACCACTGTCGATTATCCAAGTGTTGGTGTTGGAAGGTACACTGCTTGATAATGCCGAATAGAACAAATATTCACTTGAATCCTTTTGAGGAGAGGCATCATCAACATTTGCAACGGTGGCCTGTTGCTTAGGTCTAGTTGGACAATACTTGGCGAAGTGCCCAAACTTATCACACCTAAAACATTGAATCTTGGACATATCCCTCTTCTTCTTGAATGGAGGTGCATCATTTCCCTTGTCTTGATTCCTCTTGAAGAATCCTTTCCTTCCATCTTTTCCTTTCTTCTTTGATGCATGGGAGGCGAGAACATGAATGTCTTCATTCTTTGAACTTTGACCCACGCCTCTTGCCACCAACCTTGATTCTTCTTGAATGCAATCAGATCTTAGGCGATCAAACTTAGGCAATTTCGATCTTGCACTGATTCCTTGAATGAAGGATTCCCAAGACAAAGGTAGCCCATTGAGGGCGAGCATGGTCAAATCCTTGTCATCAACCATATACCCAATTGTTGAGAGCTGATCTCTCAAATTTGAAATCCTCATGAAGTATGCAGTAACAGATTCTCCCTTTGACATCTTCACATGATGCAATTGATGCTTTAGTGCAAGAGCTCGGCTGGTATTGTTGACTTCGTACATCTCTTCCAAGGTCTTGAGCATATCTCTCGCTGTCTTCAACTTAGAGATGATAGGAACAATATGATCCTTGACGGAATCAACCAATATCTTGATTGCTTTAATGTCTTTCTTCAGCCACTGCAACTTTTCTTCTTCCTCCTCAGGTTCAGAAATGCTAGACTCCACGAACTCACCCAAGTCATTTTCACGCAAGGTGAGCATGATCCTAAATCTCCATGAAGTGAAGTTAGATGCACCTTCGAGTCTATCTTCAACCTTCAAACCATTCACCATCTTGACTGATGTAGATAAGTGAACAACAAAAGGGTATGCTGATTTGCAATAATCTGATCACTATCCTCTCAAACCCGCTCTGATACCATGTAAATTTTAATGAACAGATTAAATGCACAAAAACTTAATTCAAATCAGACAAAATGGAGGTACAAATTTTTATTGCTCAAAAAATTCACCAAAAATGAGCCTATGTTCTAATACCTTGAAATGATAATTAATATTCGATATTTGTTATTTACAAAGGAGAGGAAAAACTCCTTATATAAAGAATTACAAGACGATGTTTGTAAAAAGAAACAATCTTTAACTAAAGCATATAACAGAAAGATGCTAAAAGCTAACTGAAGCAAATTAAGTTAACTAAAAGTAAACTACCGACTAACTAAAAGCTAAGATGACCATTAAATATTACAATAATACTTTAATACCCATGGTCTCTTTGGTATTGGCAATGGCTGATAGAAACTTGTGTTTTGACTTTTTCCTTTGGCAAGTTGGAAAACTTTACAACTTTACACTATCTTATTCACATCTACACCCATCCTTAGCCAATAAGCCTTCACACAATTGTGCCATTTTTTCACTCATTAATCCTTGTGGTATGCACAATTGCTTTCCCTTAAACAATAAAACTTTTTGAATGAAAAATTCTAGCTATGGAGTTCTATCCCTTTCAAAAGGTTTCTTATGCACTACTCTCCAAAATTAGAATCTTCTGCATGCAATTCTTTCATGGAGTCAAACCTAACAACATTTACTCTCATCGAATTGAATGGAAGATACCTCCTACACAATGCATCGGCTACTCTATTCAATCTTTGTAATGTGCCCAATCGGAAAGAAGCACATAAATGCCAACAAATCACAAAAACATAACCTTTGGTGTAGTAATCAACTCCTTCGCGCAACAACATGAAAATATCAATAGTTAACATTTAGAGACTCCATGATTCCATTCACATGTACAAATATCCTAGTAAATAGTAATGTTCGATCCATAGTGAACACTCAAGAAGATTTAGATCTGATAAATACCAAACTGTCGAATAATTCCAATTCTCCATAAATTACATATATGTTGCCTTGTGACTGGCTTGATTGTATCTTGGGCTCGCGATCATATAGGAGGTTCCGTGAGATGTCTTCTATGATGTATCGCTTCTGTGTAATGTTTGTCCCCAAACTCTCTCGACAGTGATAGATTGGATGTCCTGTGTAATGCTTGCCTCAGACTTTCCTGTCCTGTGGATGTTCACTAGTAAATGACACTATGATGAATGCTTATTGGTGAGAGATGGTGCAACCACCCAAAATGAATGATGTCCTCTTCAGATATCCACCAAAGCCACAACTAGGATTGCTAGGTTGAGCTTGTGGAATGATGACGCTAGTGAAGCCTAATATAAAATGATTGCCTCGCGAATTCCAGTTATTAGTGTCATTTCGGTGTGTATGTTGCGATCTTTGAATAGGAAGCGATGGATAGGTGTGGTGGCTAGAGCTTGGGGCTCAACCACACTAATCATAAAATTCTCCCTTCTATGTTTGTCCTTAGCGATCAATCTGTATAAACAATTATAGAGGTTGTCAGAAAAAAAATGGTAGAATTGGTGAATGACGATACAGAGGCTAGTAAGGTTTTCGTCTTACCAGTCATGTGGCCTATAGAGGTTTTCGTCTCCGCTAGGTCACCAGCTCAATGCTTTCATTCGTGATGCCAAACACACTCTAGCGAACACACCTAAATACTAAATTCAAATACCAACCCAAGAGGTTGGCCACAAGCAATTCGAATAATATTTTGGGTGCCAACCAAGTGGTCGGCCAACAAAGTAAAGTTTAATATTATTTATAGTAATTAAAATTTATATTAAATATTATTATTATACTAGGGTAGTGTTTAAGAGCACTATTTGATGATTCCCTCCAAGGTCAATTTAAAAGCTCTGGGACATGACAGTCCCCCCTACTAGATTGTTGCTTGTCCTCAAACAACCTCAAATTAGGATGCTCAAAGATCTCCACCCCCTCCTGTGTTGCATCTTCGACTAAGAGATTTTTCCATTTTACCAAATACTCCAATATGACCTTGTGTCGCAGCCTTTTCTCTCACATCCAACACCGTCTCCGGTTTGAGTATCAATTTACCCTTGTCATCAAGAGGAGGCAACTCAACTGAAGGTGCAATCTGCTGACCCAACACCCTTTTTAGGCACGACACATGGAAGATGTTATGTATTTTGCTCCCCTGGGGTAATTCAAGCTCATATGCCACCTCCCCAATCCTCCTCACGATCCAATAGGGGCCATAAAATCTTGGCTTCAACTTTTCTGTGCCATTTCCCTTAAGGGTAGACTATCTATAAGGTTGTAACCTTAGATAAACCATGTCATCAACCTCAAAAACCCTCTTAGTCCTTCACTAATTTGTATAAAGTTTTTGTTGGTTCTAAGCACGTTGTAAATTCTCCTTGAGGGCATTCAAGATATCAACTTTTTGTTGTACCATATCCCGAGCACCCGACACTCTACTCTCTGCAAGGATCAAATCCATGAAAAAAGTAGTATCATATCCATAGAGTTTTTTAAAAGGGGACATACCGATGGACATATGATGTGTGGTGTTGTAGCAAAATTCCCCTAGATGTAACCATTTCACCCAAGCTGATTGCTGCCCTGTCACATAGTTCCTTAGGTACCCCTCAATCAATTTATTCACTATTTCAATTTGTCCATCCATTTGAGGATGGTAGCTAGTGCTTGGAGTCAATTTTGTGTGAGCCAAACAAAAGAGTTCTTGCCAAAATAAAATGATAAACCTGTTATCCTTGTCACTCACAATGTTCTTTGGCAATCCGTGGAGTCTAAATATCTCTCTAAAAAACAAATCAGCAACTTGGGGGGCCTTAAATTCTGAAGTAATGGCATGAAAATGATCATACTTTGTAAGCCTATCCTCCACCACATAAATACAATCCTTACCTTTTACGTTAGGTAGCCCGCTAATGAAATCCATGGAGATGCTTTCCCATTTCTGATTTGGAATGGGTAGGGGCTGCAACAAACCAACTGGTAAGACATGCTCGGTCTTGTTTTGTTAGCACACCAAACACTCTCTAACATGTTGCAATATATCATTCTTCAGTCCCTTCCATGAAAAATGTTACCTTATTTGCTTGTATGTCTTGTAGAAGCCCGAATGACCAGCAAAAGGTGTGTCATGACGAGCTCTTATAATCCTCTCCTTGACCTTGAAATTTGGTACAATACACACCTGGGCTTTATAGAGGATGAGATCTTCAATCACTCTCTATCTCTCATTAAGTAACTTCCCATCCATAATATCAATAGCAAAGGAATCTTTGGCATATTTAGCTACTATGGCATCCCTCCAATCAACAAATATATCAAACATAGAGTAGAAATAGGGCTTCCTAGAGAGTGCATCGGCCACCACATTGTTCTTTCCTTTCACCTATTCAATATGAAAATCATAGGCTTGGAGCTTCCTTACCCATTTTTGTTGTCTAAATCCTTGAGATTCCTACTCTCATATGCTATGGGATGCTTATTCTGCATCAAAATTGCCCCAATGCCCTCTCCTGAAGCATCACACTCAAGTACAAAAGGAAGTGAAAATCCGGAATAGCTAAAACAGGACATGAACTCATTACCTCCTTAAGCTTATCAAAAGCTTGCTGTGCTGTAGGACTCCAAGAGAATGCTCCCTATTTTGTCAAGTTGGTTAATGGAGTTGCAAGTTGTGAGAAACCTCTCACAAACCTCTTGTAATAGCTGCAAAGGGCCACAAATCCTATCAATTGTGACAATTTCTTGGGCCTAGGCAAATCCTGAATTGCTTTGATCTTCTCCTCATCAACACTAACCCCTTGAGCACTAATCTTATGCCCCAAGTACAAAATTTCAGTCATCCCAAACTCACATTTTGACATCTTGGCATAAAATGAATGATGCTCAAGTATGCCAAACACCTCTCCTATATGCTTCAAGTGATCTTTCCATGTCCTACTATAGATCAAGATGTCATCAAAGAAAATCGAAACAAATTTTCTCAATTGTAGAATGAATACCCGATTCATATATGACTGGAAGGTAGCGGGAGCATTGGTCAACCCAAATGGCATAACCAAGAACTCATAGTGACACCTAAAAGTTGTCTTATGCACATCCTCCTCCCTCACTCTAATTTGGTGATATCCTGAACGCAAATCAATCTTGGAGAAATACACTACACCATGGAGCTCATCTATCAACTCATCGATCGTGGGAATGGGATAGCGGTTCTTGATTGTCTTCTTGTTAAGTGCTCTATAATCAATGCACATCTTCAACATCCCATCCTTCTTCTTAACTAACACTATGGATGAAGCAAATGAAGCAAAAGGACTAGAACTCGGATGGATGTGTCCCATGTCCAACAACTCCTTGATTGCCTTATTTCCTCTTTGTACATCCTAGGATGCCGATAAGGAGTGGTGATGATGGGCTTGGCTCCCTCCTCAAGCTCAATCACATGCTAGAAACCTCTATCAGGTAGCAATCCGGAAGGGATCTCTTGAAATACCTTGCACTTCTTGTCTAGGATGGACTGGATGTCGATGGGGTAGGTTCGTCCTTCCTTTGGAGGTCTAGTATTTGTGATCAATCACTCTGCTACCCAAGTCACCTCATCTCCACAGAAAGATCGCTCCATCCTTTTAGCTGAAACCACCATCGGACCACCCTTGGATGGGCCTTGAAGGACAACCTCTTTTCCATCATGTTTGAACTTCCAACTCCATGGTTTGGTAGTTGGTGGTGTACTCCCCAAGCGAGTGTAACCATTGCACTCCCAAGACCACATCTGTATCACCAATGTCAACTACGTAGAAATCGTCTCGCTCCCTGTGTCCCCATAGGATCAGCTCCATCTGTTGAATTCGATTGGTGCAAGAAAGAATGTTGCCACTTACAATTGAAACATCAAACCCCTCAAAGTCTTCTACCTTCAAACCTATCTTGGCTACGGTCCTCTTGTCAATGAAATTATGAGTGGCTCAATTGTCTATCAATACTGTCACTGTCTGTCCTTGAAGAACCCCTCTAACATGGAGAGAATGGTATTGTGGTGCTCCTAAAAGTGCTGCAAAAGTGCCTCCCATCCGTTCTCCTCCCATGGTTATCTCTTGCTCATCCTCATTAGTAGCTTCCTCGATTTCAGCCTCTTTGACTTCCACTTCATCATCAGAGACTACCTCGATGTAGTGGATTTGGCCTTTTCCCAAACATCTATGGCTTTGAGCCCAAGGTTCCTTGCAATGGAAGAATAAGCCTCTCCGATGGAGCTCATTCTTAGATATGTCCATTCCACTAGGCTTTGGGGGAAGGATCTTGGGGGGATGAGTAGCCTTGGGAAAAGGTTTTCTTTGCTGCCTTGTCTATGTGCCTTTGGTCATGGTTTTATCCTTCTTGGTGGAGTCCTCAAGGTTTAGGGCTCTTCAAATATCTTCTTCCAATGATGTTGGCTCTAAAGCCCTTGCCAAACCGCGGAAAGAATCTGATAGCCCCTCAATGAAAAGGAACACGAGTCTCTTATCTAAAACATCTGGAACCATAATAGCCAGCCTTTGGAATTCTGCAACATAATCATCCATTGTCCCAAGTTGCTTTACCCTTGTTAGTTCTTGGAAGTATACCTTTGAATCCCTTCTATCAAACCTCTCCATAAGCTTTTGTGTGAAATCATCATATGTTGTAATAAGGTCAAACCCTTGCGTCACAATACCATGGTGCCAACATTTGTGAGCTACACCTTCCAAATGCAGAATGGCAAACTTGACAGCTTCATCTTTGGTCATAGGGCTAAGAGAGAAGTATGTATCTAGCTTTTGCACCAATGCACGTGTAGAAACTTTCCTTGGACCGTCAAATGTAGGAAGTGAAAGTTTACTGACTTTGTACTAGAAATCTTTATTGGCTTGCTACGAATGTTGTCTTCCATCACTTCTAAATCCCTTCCTAGCATTATTGAACTGATCAAGGGGAATCTCTGCTTGGGTGATGGCGTCAAGTTTCATATAATCTTCCAAAATACTGTTAAAATCAGGCTGCTTCTGTCCTCCATCATGTGGTACCTCTGTCCTAGGTAAGAACATGGCTTGGGAAGGTCTGAGAGTCGATCCATTTGAAGTTCTGCTGTGATTTCCCTCTCCAGATTGCTTAGAATTATCCTCATTTGCATTATTAGGTCCTGATTTGTTGTTGGCGATTGCAATAGTGAGGGCCTGCATCATTTGCAATAGTGTTTGGTTCACTTGGTCTTGTTTCTACAGGAAGGATTTGATCTCATCATTCTAATCTGCCATCTTCTTACCCCTGCCTCCTATTCCACTGTCACTGTTCTGAGAGGATGCTTCAGACTCTCTCTCTCTCTAGCCGTCAAGTCTCTTTGACTCAATTGCATATATATCAGATTGTCCATGGGCTGGTAGGATTGTGGCTCTAATACCGCTGTAATGTGCCCAGTTGGAAAGAAACACAAAAATGCTAACAAATCATAGAAATATAACCTCTAGTGTTCAGGAAATAATACTAATACTGAGAGTTAAAGAATAGTAATAAACTCCTTCCCGTAGCAACATGAAAATATCAATAGTTAACATTTAGAGACTCCATTATTCAATTCACATGTCATATATCCCGGTAAACATTAATTTTCGATCTACAATGAACACTCAGGAAGAGTTAGATCTGATAAACACCAAACTGTCGAATATTCCAATTGTCCAAAAATTACATATATGTTGCCCTGTGACTGGCTTGATTGTATACTAGGCTCGCAATCATACAGGAGGTTCTGTGAGATGTCTTAAATGATGGATCACTTCTGTGTAATGCCCACCGTTGGACTCTCGCAGCAGTGATAGATCAGATGTCCTATGTAATGCTTGCCTCAAACTTTCTTGTCCCGTGGATGTTCGCTGGTAAATGATGTTGTGATGAATGCTTACTGGTCAGAGATGGTGTAGCCACCCAAAATGAATGACGACCTCTTCACATATCTGCCAAAGCCACAGCCAGGATTGCCAGGTTGAGCTTGCGGAATGATGATGCTAGTGAAGCTTGACGGAAAAGATTGCCTCATGAATTCCAATTATTGGTGTCGTGCTAGTGTGTATGTCGCAATCTCTGCATAGGAAGTGACAGATAGGTGTGGTGGCTAGAGCCTAGGGTTCGGCCACTAATCGCAGAATTCTCCCTTATGTGCTCTGTCCTTGGCGATCGATCTGTATAAACAATTATGGAGGTTGTCAGAAAAATGGCAGAATTAGTAAATGACGGCACAGAGGCTGGTAAGGTTTTTGTCTTACAGGTTGTGTGGCCTGCAGAGGTTTTCGTCTCCACTAGGTCAACAGCTCAATGCCTTCATTCGTGATGCCAAACACACTCTAGCGAACACACCTAACTACCAAATTCAAACACCAACCCAAGAGGTCGGCCACAAGCAATTCAAATAATATTTTGGGTGCCAACCAAGGGGTCGACCAGCAAAGTAAATTTTAATATTATTTATAATAATTAAAATTTATATTAAATATTATTATTATACTAGGGTAGTGTTTAAGATATTGTTTGATGATTCCTGCTGTTGAATTAATATATAGCATCGATCAGATATATACAAACTCTTATTCGATCTATTATTAATATTATCATATGTATTGTGAAGTTCGATTATTTATCGAATCTTGAAATTATGATTACGGATCTAACTAAATATTAAATGTGTTAATTATTTAGTTCATACGTACTTAATGGGACACATCCCATGAGTGAACGTGTCTCATCCAAGAGTTACCTCTTCCGTATTTATGTGAGATCCGTCTATCCTTTGCAGATAATTGAAATCGATAGATGCTCTGCTCAGGGAGATCACATACTTCAAAGAAAACTCAGACGTGTGAAGTTTAATCTTCTGGATATAATCTGAAAATGTTTAATCTTATTTAACATGGTATCAGAGCCACGTTAGGAAGATCCGATTAAATTCATATCAGATTATTTAAAATCGTATTCTCTCTTGAAATCACATTCCTCTCTTCATAATGTCTAGTGTAATCAGATTCGAGGACCGTCTTGAAGGTGCAAACAACTTTACATCATGGAAATTCCGAATCATGATGATTTTAAAAGAAAATAAGTTAGACTCATTTGTGAAAGAAAACCAGATAGAGCCTAAGAATGATCTGGAGAAAGCTCAATGGATTGAGAACAATGAGAAAACCATGAAAATTATAGTAGATGCAGTTAGGGACCATATAGTACCTATTCTGTCTAAACATGAGACTGCATACCTAATGTTTAAATCTTTTGAAAGCACCTTTGAAATAAACAACACCAATAGGACCCTTGCTCTAAAGAGGCAAATTAATCATGTTCAAATAAACAAGGGAGAATCTATTAATTCATATTTCATGAGAATCACTGAACTAAGAAATCAACTGTCAACAGTTGGATATCAAATTGATAGCAAGGAGTTAACACTAATAGCTCTAGATGGTCTACCAAACTCATGGGAGTCATTTGTTCAAGGAATAAGTGCAAGATCTAAACTCCCTAAATTTGATAGGCTGAGAACAGATTGCTTACAAGAAGAAACAAGACTAATGACAAAAGGAAACCTTCAGAAACCTATAGATGAGGATATTCATGTACTAAACACAACTTCTCATAAGAAAGGTAAGAAGAAAAACTTCAAGAGAAAGAAGAATTCTTATGGAAAGGGATCATCCAAGAAAAGGAAAGACATATCCCAAATACAATGTTTCAGATGTGATCAGTATGGACACTATGCAATCAAGTGCCCTGATAGAACAAAACAACAAGCATCCTTTGCTAAAGTTGAAAAGACAAATACAGAACATGATTCTGAGAAATTTGTCTTCTACTCAGCATTATCAAGTCAAGTATCAAACATAGTCAATAATTGGGTAATTGATAGTGGTTCTTCAAGGCACATCACAGGATTCAGAGAACACCTAGATACTATGATAGAAGAAACTGAAGAAGAAGTAACTATTGGGGATGATTTTGCACATCCAGTTAAGGGGGTTGGAACTTGCACCATAAATCTGAAGTCTGGCCTCTCTCTTCAACTCACTGGAGTATTATTTGTACCAGGAATAAAGAGGAACCTAATATCCATTTCTGCTCTTGAAGACAACGGATATAGGGTCACCTTTATGGATGGAAAAGTCCTAGCATGGCCAAAGAACTCCACCATAAAGAAAGCTTAAACTATAGGGATAAGACAAGGATATCTCTACAAACTGTGCATTGACATTAATCAAGCCCTTATTCATGAGACTTCTGATTCAAATGAAATTTGGCATCGAAGACTAGGACATATTCATTTCTGTGCCCTACCTTCTGTAGAAAAATTAGTAACAGGATTACCCAAACTAAATCATATTCATGAAGGAGCATGCAAAGGGTGTGCCCTAGGGAAGAATACAAAGGGGGCCTTCCAAAATAGTTTGAGTAAAACCAAAAACATATTAGAACTAGTTCATTCTGACTTATGTGGACCTATGTCTGTACCCTCCATGGCAGGTTTTTTATATTATGTAATATTTGTAGATGACTTCTCTAGAAAGACTTGGATATATTTTCTTAAATGTAAAGAGTCAATAGAAGTCCTTAAAAGATTTAAGGAATTCAAAGCTCTTACAGAAAACTTTTCGGGGAAGAAAATCAAAACTCTAAGAATAGATAATGGGAAGGAATACACCTCTGAAATCTTTAAGGAATTTTGTGTAAATGCTGAGATTAAGAGGGGGTTTACTGTAGCCTTCAATCCTCAACAAAATGGTGTTGCCAAGAGGAAAAATAGAACTATTGTAGAAGTTGCTAGAGCAATGTTGTTCGACCAAAACATAGAAACTTCATTTTGGGCAGAAGCCTCTAGGACAGCTGTCTACATTCAAAATAGATGTCCCCATTCTCATCTAGATAACAAAACTCCCGAAGAAGCATTTACTGGTATAAAACCTGACATAAGTCACTTAAGGATCTTTGGTTGCCCTATCTACATTCACGTACCTAAAGAAAAGAGATCTAAATTAGAACCTAATGGAAAGAAAGGGATATTCGTGGGCTATAGTGAAACCTCAAAAGCTTACAAAATTTACATATCAGGTCAGAATCAAATTGAACTAAGTAGAGATGTCATCTTTGAGGAAGACATTGCTTTCAAAAGGGCAAAGAGTTCTAATGACATAGAAATTCAAGATTCTACTAAAGTCATAGAGGAGGATCTTGCTCCTGAGATTCAGAGGGAGTATTCTGAAGAAATCCTAAATGAAAACCAATCTGTCCCAGAAGTGAATCTTTATAACAACAACAAGAGGAGACCACTTTGGGCTAGAAAGATGATTAAGGAAGCTGAGAATTATACAACACCCAAAGGAACTTTTAGAGAAAGTAAGAGACCCAAAAGATTCTCAAGCTATGTTGCGTTAATGAATGAGATCATTAGTTCAGAACCATCTAGCGTTACGGAAGCTCTGAAGCATCAAGTATGGAAAGATGCTATGACAGAAGAGTATCAATCCATTTTGAAAAATGATGTATGGGATATAGTACCTAGACCAAAAGAGAAATCTATTGTCTCTTCCAAATGGCTCTTCAAAATCAAACATGCTGCTGATGGCAACATCGAGAAACACAAGGCACGCTTTGTTGCTAGAGGTTTCTCTCAAAAGGAAGGAATTGATTACGAAGAAACTTTTGCACCTGTTGCCTCTGTACACCTCTGTGAGAGCAGTAATAGCTATTGCTGCAGCTAAAGGCTGGAAGATCCATCAAATGGATGTGAAAACTGCCTTCTTGAATGGGTCCATTGAAGAAGAAGTCTTTTTAGAGCAACCTGAAGGCTTTGTGATACATAATGCAGACTCACATGTATGCAGATTGAAGAAAGCTCTATATGGACTTAAACAGGCTCCTAGAGCCTGGTATGAAAGAATTGACAACTATCTTCTAAGACTAGGATTCTCCAAGAATGATGCAGATCCAAATCTCTATTTTAAGGTAATTAAAGGTGATATGTTAATACTAATTTTATATGTTGATGACCTTCTAATAACAGGAGAAGATCACCTTATTACTCAATGTAAGGAAGACCTAGCTTCAGAATTTGATATGAAAGACTTGGGCATTTTACATTACTTCTTGGGGTTGGAAGTCTGGCAGAAATCAGATAGTATCATTTTAAATCAAGGAAAGTATACCATTGATATTCTAAAGAGATTTGGGATGTTAGACTGTAGACTCATGTCTACACCTATGGAAACTAACTTACACAAGTTGAAAGAAGCAGCAGCAGAATCCAAGTGTGCAGATCCAATCCTTTACAAACAGATGATTGGATTCTTGATGTATCTGGTCAACACCAGACCTAATATTTGCTATGCAGTGAATGTTCTCAGCCAGTTCATGTGTGAACCAAAGGAAATTCACTTAATGGCTGTGAAACATATTTTGAGATATCTTCAAGGCACTATTGGATATGGTCTTCTTTACAAGAATAATCAACTAGATCTACATGGGTACTTTGATTCAGATTGGGCTGAAAGTGTAACTGATCGGAAAAGCACATCAGGATGTTGCTTCAGTTTAGGATCAGCTATGATCTCCTGGATTTGCAGGAAACAATCTTCAGTTGCACAGAGCTCAACAAAAGCTGAATACATTGCAGCCTCAATGGGAGCAAGAGAAGCAGTTTGGCTTCGTAAATTGCTCGTGGGACTCTTTGGTGAGCCCTTGAATCCTACAATTATTCATTGTGATAATCAGAGTTGCATCAAACTCTCTGTAAATCTTGTCTTTCATGATAGATCTAAGCACATTGAGATCCCCTATCATTATGTAAGAGATATGGTGGAAAGGAAAGTGATTCAGTTGGAGTATATTAGTACAAATGATCAAACTGCAGACATTCTCACCAAGCCTCTCTCCCGAATCAAGGTGGAGCACTTCAGGAAGAAACTTGGTATGGTTGAAATGTAATTTGTTATTTATGTTTGAAATACAAAATTGTTTATAAAATTGTACTAATATATAAAGATGTTTAATGAGCAAACTCTTTTGTCATGTGTGTGACTCCATGACTCTATGGGCCTACTCCCCCTGTGTACATTATTGAAAGGTGACGATCTTTCTAATAATGAACACTTGTATGTGACATTGTAAGGTGACGACTTTGCCATGTTTAACTATCATGATAGATATCATTTGACTTGATATCTGTGGACATGTCATGATAGTATCTCTTGGACACTTTGATTAATGTCATGTGAATTGATGTTTTTTGAAGATCATTGTGATTCCTAAGAGATAATCATGGTGGATATTTATATCCATGGATATGCGATGAATTATTATGGTAGACATCATGTGACTTGATGTCAGTGTATATACCATAATGAAGATGTGACTATGAGGAATGTCGTGTGACTTGACAATCTTGAGAAAACATATCATATCTTCGATATCACGTGTGAAGGTGGTATCTCTACATATTTTGATTTGTAATATCTTCCCTAGCTAAGAGGGAGTGTTGAATTAATATATAGCATCGATCAGATATATACAAACTCTTATTCGATCTATTATTAATATTATCATATGTATTTTGAAGTTCGATTATTTATCGAATCTTGAAATTATGATTACGGATCTAACTAAATATTAAATGTGTTAATTATTTAGTTCATACGTACTTAATGGGACACATCCCATGAGTGAACGTGTCTCCACCTTGTGGAGACACGTCCTCTCATGAGTCGTGTCTCATCCAAGAGTTACCTCTTCCGTATTTATGTGAGATCCGTCTATCCTTTGTAGATAATTGAAATCGATAGATGCTCTGCTCAGGGAGATCACATACTTCAAAGAAAACTCAAATGTGTGAAGTTTAATCTTCTGGATATAATCTGAAAATGTTTAATCTTATTTAACACCTGCCAAGGTCAATTTAAAAGCCTTGGGACATGAAAATCTTCCACTCTGTTGCCTTAAAACAAATGAATAGATTTGAAGAAATCCAACCCATTTCATGTGCGTTTGACTTAATTTAGTTTGGCTGTTTATAAATTGCACATGTGACGATTCATGTATAGAACAAACTCCTTGGGTAGTAAATAGTTCCTCCATATCTTAAGTGTTTGAACAATAGCGTAAAAGTCTTTGTCATAGATTGAATATCTCCTCTTAGTTTCATTTAGCTTTTTGTTGAATTAAGCAATGGGCTCACCTTCCTAGCTTAAAAATCATCCTATTGCTGTTCCACTTGTATCACAATCCACTTGAAACACTTTACTGAAAACTGACAATGCTAGAGCTGGTTGTTAGGCCATTTTTTGCTTTAAAAGTTGAAATTTTTTCTCTGCTGCAGTTGTCCACTAAAACTGCTTCCTGCCACCCTTACATTGTTTTTGTGATAGGTGCACAAGTACCACTAAAATTTCTGATAGATTTCCTGTATAAACTTGCTAATCCATGATTTTTTTTTTTGCTGCAAACATGGTCCTTGGTGATGGCCACTCCATAATAGCCTTTACCTTTTCTAGGTCGATCTGTAAACTCTCTTGTGAAATGACAAATCCCAAATGTACTAACTTTTTCATAAAACTGCACTTTGTCATATTGACCAGCAACTTCTTTTCCTTCAATCTTTGCAAAACCAACTTCAAATGCATTAAATGCTTTTCCTTTGTCTTACTAAATGTAAAAATATTATCTATATAAACAATTACAAATTTACTGAGAAATGATTTAGTACTTCGTTCGTTAATCTCATGAATGAACTTGGTGCTTTAATCAACTCAAATGGCATAACCAGCCACTCATACAACCTATCCTTTGTCTTAAATGTACTTTCCACATGTCTTCTCTAATTCAAATTTGGTGATATCCCTCTTTAAATTAATTTTTGTGATTATTTTTTTCAGCTTGGATAATCCATTAAGTCATCCATTCGGGGAAACAAAAACCTATACTTTATTGTTATCTTGTTGATGGCTCTTGAATCCGTGCACATATGCTGTTCTCCATCATTTTTAGGTGCTAGTAATTGCTAGAACAACACATGGGCTTAAAAACTCTCTTACCAAACCTTGTCCGATAGCTCTAAGACATGTTTTCTCAACTTCTTATCTTTCACAGATGTTATCCTATGTGCTGCCTTGTTCAGTAAAATGTCTCCTAGAATTAAATTCATAAGGTGACTAATGCTTCTTATAGGTGGCAACCCATTGGGTAATTCCTTTGAAAGTATTTCAGAATAGTTATTTGATATTTCTTTTATTTTCAATGGAACTTCAATTTACTTCTTATCCTAACATTTGCAGGCTTGGGAATAAAACCATGGCATGCCTTCTCTCTTCTCATCTCCTTTTAAAATTGTTTTCCAGAAATCAAACACACTTTTTGGATTATTGTCCACTTCTTCCCCTTTGTCCTTGAATGGATTCAATGCAAGTTCTTTTCCATCCTTCACAATGGTATAAGTATTCAGTCCACTATCATACATATCCTTGCCGTCAAACTGCCACAGCCTTCCCAATAGGACATAACAAGCATCCATGGGCATAATATTACAAATAATTTATATGCAGCAATTTGAAAATTAACCACACTGCTAGCTTACCAAGAGTTGATGCCCCTTCTGTAGCCATGAAACCTTGTATGGGTTTGGGTGTCTAGTCTTTTTCAACTTAAGCTTCTCTGCCATTTCCTGAGGCATGAAGTTATTGGTACTCCCATTGTCCACAATGACCTTGCAGCATTTCCCTCCAGATCTAGACATAGTCTTGAATAAATTTTTTATTTTTATCAGCTCATGCTCTTCCTTATCAGGTTTCAGCAACACTTTTAAAATCATTAATGACTTCTTGCATTGGTTCTTCCGTATGCTTAGGTGAAGCTACACTTTCTTCTTCTACTTGTGCAACATGGTTTCTTGCATCATTTGCTCTCCCACTATTCTGCTGTACCTATGGACATTCAAATGCCTTGTGACAGGTGATTTGAGGGATAATTTCTAGATATCATTCACATTGCGAAAGGCAATGGTAACTGCTTGTGATAGCTTGATATGTGACGCCAATTTGGAAAAACACAATAAAATACTCCTATCATATAGAAAACTATAGCTGATGTTTTGACAACTCTCTACATTTCCTTAGATTTGATTTGTATCCATGGAGGCATTAATCCACATCATCTCACAACCAATATCCAACTCAACATTAAAACACAAGCAATCCAGCAGTCTCCACATTCCTATCACAGCTCAAAGCAACACATTTTAAAACATCAACATTTGGCCTAAAGTATGGGTACAACTCTTGTAGTATCATACACAACAACTTGATTTAGACACAGTTCCTGTCATGCTTCTGTAGCAATCTGTTTTAACAAAACATTGATCTCTAATATCTTGGTTTGGGTTTGAAGCAATGTGTTAATGATTTTAAACACTGCTACTGATGGTCTTGAAACACATAATAGCCCAAATTTTTTCTGTAACAATTCTCAAGGCAAGCAAGTTGACACGAACAATAAAATAACAAATATACAACAAATAAGAAAAACTGAAAATATAAATTACAAATGTTTTTGGTGACACAAGATTGTCCATGAACCTGGATGTTCTTGCATCATCCTTGTTCATGTTTATTTGCTTTGATTCTTTTGGACTTTACTTGCTAACTTCTGTTTCTTTGCTCAATTCCTTCACTTTTTTCTCAACTTACATTTCCTTTTGACTTCTGGACTCCATCATCTGACTACTCTGAATTTGTCATTTTAGATTGTGTTTTTGCTCTTTCAGCAAGGGGGCATTCCCAGGCCAGACCACCATACTCATGGCAAGCTCTAAATTCAAAAGGGATGCTCTCATAGTCTTTGGGTCGAATTCATTTAAACCCTGTTTTCTTCTAGGTAATACTCTTTGGGATGGATTGATCCAGCTCAAGCTCAAGCAGATCTGTGCACTGTTTGCTGCTTTTTTTTTTTTTTTCCCAAAGTCACTTTAGAAGAACAAATGTAGTTTCCCATTAAATCTTCAAACATTTGAAATGCTTATTATATCCATAACCCATGCGGAAAGGTATATAGGCAAATCTGCAATGGAGATTTGGAGTGCATTTCCTCCTTTGGCTTACAACTAATAGTAATATGCCAATGCTTCATAAACAGCCCTCCATTTCTAAATAAATAGGAGCCTCCTTGCAAGATCCCATCCCAGTCAAAATCATTAGTGAAGGTCATAATAAAGGATTCTCACTTGGGTGTAACTGGATTTTGTAGTTACCCCTGGGTTTCCCAAATTTTTTATCCCTATGCATAGATATTAACCATAATTAAGTCAATACCCAAGAATCTTAACCCTCTTGTGAGGAGTCTATGGATACATCTTATAACCTTCTAGTTTATTTATATCCAGTTCTAGAACAGGGCTTCCTTCCATGGCCTCTAAGCAAGATGATCTCATTTTATATAGGTACAATATTTTCCTTTCCAACTGCTTCTGTTGCAACTTGTATCTCCTCTTGAGCATGCTGAGCTTCCTCTAGTAACCACATATTGGAAGTTCTGTCTCAGGGAGGGTTGTTATCCCCTCCCTATCTACATCACTTGAAACCCTATTGCTTATCCTTATGTTTTTTTAGCTATTGTGAAAGCATCTGTCTTAAAACAGAGCCAGCAGAAACCAAAGGTGTTGTGTACAAAATTTTATAAATGTTAATGAAACCAAGGCTTGGGATGCCCTCACACAGCTTCTTTCTATTTACTAGAAACAATTAATGAAAATTTTATTTTTGTTTTTATGGCAGAGCGTAGTAGATTTGATTTTTGTCGATCCTGCAATTTGTCTCCCATGCACTGGTCAAACGTTGCTTCTTCAGTGTTCCTATGTTGCTCTTCAATGGCAGTGTGTCTCTCTTCACATTTGGATGCTCTTAATCTTTCACATCAGCATTTGAAAGGAAAAGAACAAATATTAATGGCATTCACATAGGACAATTCACCAGATATCAATGGAAATTTTATTTATATAATGTGTGTTTAATTTTTAATATTAATTAATTCAATATATTAAAAAATACTGTGAACTATTTTTACAAAAGAAAAAATATCTCCATTTTGATATTGTTAAATGTCTAGAATTTATGTTATGATATTTAAGTATTAAAAGCATTTATTAATACTTATAAATAATAATTTTATAAAGTATTATTAATATTTAAATTTTTTTTCTTACATTTAAATTTTAAATTTCATTATATATGATAAATTATATATATGCACACATGCACACGTGCACAGACAGAAATACAGACACGGACACACAGACACACAGACACACACATAGACACACACAGACACAGACACGGACACAGACACACACAGACATAGACACAAACACACACACAGAAACAGATACACACAGACATAGACATAGACACAGACACACACACACACACAAAGACACAAACATAGACACACACACACACACACACCCACCTACACACACTTGTAACTATACTTGGGGAATTTTGTTTGTTTTCCGTACTGGCATACCTTAACCCCGTACCTGTGCCCAAACACAGACACACACACAGAGAAACACACACAGATGGAGACACACAAACACACAGACACAGACAGAGACACAAACACACACAGACACAGACAGATACACATAGACACAAACAGACACACAGGCACACTCACAAACAAGCACGCACACACACCCACCTACCCACCCAGACACACACACACCCACCTACATACACCTGTACCTGCAATTGTAGAATTTTGTTTGTTTTCCATACCGACATACCTTGACCTCGAACCTGTACCCAAACACACAGAGACAGACACAGATGGACACAATACACACACACACCAAATCATGATTTACCATTTGAGCTCATCCTGTTTGATATCTCTTATTATATTTTTTTTGTTAGGTAGTTAATGATTTTTCATAATTTTACTATGCATGGTTATTTTAATATTTGTTGGTAATTTTCTCATTTGCCCAAATTTATATTTAACCTGAAATCTATAGGTTTTTTGTTTCTTGCTTGCTTCCTAGATCTGGGAAAATATTTTCAGCATCATACCTGTTTCCCATGTTTTATCTAATGTAGTTATTAATCAGTACTGATTGCAAGATCTGCGTGGATTTGTTTTAAGATACTATTAGTTTATTTTGTTTGTTTGGCTTATGTAGGAACTTCGGAAGCTTGTTCGTGAAGTGTGTGACAAGAAAGAATACAAATTGCCTGAAGAAAATTCTACAGAGATAGAAGTGGATACAGCACTATCTCAAGCAAACAAATCATTGTACAACTTTTTATTCTTGCTTGCAAAACAGAATTCTGTTGCTGGCTATTGATTTTAGGCTCAGCCATTACTACTTACCGTTGAAGCACTTAAACAACTACACAGAAGTCACGACATTGTATTCCTTGTAGAATTCCATTTCCAGTTAAATGAGACAAATCCTGTGGGAGGAGTCATGATATTTGGGGGAAAACATAGCTTTCTGATGCACATAGTATATGCTGGCATCATGTTTGGTAAACCTTGGAGGTTGACAACCCAAACCTTGTTTCTCTAACCATTGTGGGCTTTGTCATGTTGAAATATTTCACATCCTTTCCGTGTCATTTATGCAACATCCATTCATATTGATGGAACAATACCCTCAGAGTTATGTTAAATGAAAAGCATAAGATGAACGTTACTTCTTTCAAATCTTACTTTACTTAAGCAGGGGCTGCTTGGTGGTCATCTCTATATCAATAAACTTGCCTTGATCAATGGCAGTTTCAACGCACTGGGTATTACATTGTAACAATTCCATCCCGCCTCTTATTCTCAGGAACTGAATTCATATTTACCTTAGTCTATCATTAGTAGCATGAGAAGACTTCATTTCTCGACATTGTAGAATGGAGTATGGACACTATTGGTGGTCCATAAGGCTGATTGACTGACGGTGTAATCATTAAATCTAATTATCACATCTTTTGAAACCAAACCATAGTTTTAAAGAATCAAATACTAAAATATTCTCAATAGCGGAAGTAGCCATTTTAGTTTTATAGTGGGCCCTTGGCTGCCTTATCATGTTATGTTTTTCTCTGATTGTTAAGGTAGATTGCCAGTGTATCATAAATATAAGTCTGAATGTCTCGCAACATTTTCTTAGAAATAGAAAAGTGTCACTAGTCTTAGGGAATGGTAATTCCAATCAAAATTTAGATGTTCATAGTATAAAAGCATGAAACATGCTCGGTAACGATCTGACACAAGTTTATGGCAACCATACGAGACTTTTGTTGACCCAAAAGGCTGATGGACTAGCAATGTAATTCTTAATATTTGAGGCCAAAGCATAAGTGTAACAAGTGAAATACTTAATTCTCATAACTTAAGTATAACTTATAGTTTTATATTGTTCGATTGGAGCAAACAAACATCTTGGGGTTGGTCTTGAGGCTTCACGGAGCTTTCTTTTTGTAGTTTTTGCAGATATTTGCAGCTGAAGAAGTTCGTTGCATGAATAACCGCAGCTTTTTATTCACAGTTTATGTCACCACATTTGACACCTACAAAACTATTAACTTCATACTTCATGTCAGCATTTATTGCAGCTTCTATGAAATTCCATCCCATATCACAATTTTTTGCATCTATGCAAGTGAAGCCGTGAAACCCTCTCACCCAGCAATTTTGCACCTCTATGAAGTATGCTGCTAGTCTTTCATACAGTTCATTGGATGTTACCAAATGACAATAGACAACAAAACACCTCTTTTGATGAAGTCCAGGGAACTAGCAAGGTGACACCATTCGTGAAACACCACCTTACGCATTTCATTACAACTAAAAAGGGAATGCAAATGGTTGGTATGCAATTTCTGCAAACTGGTTCAAATTTTGTAACAATATTATAATTATATTCTTTCAATGCTCATGTAATTCATTAGTTGGTTTGTTAGAGATACAATGAGTGGGATACATAGAGCCTCTGTAACACATTTTGGACACCATCACAATTCTTTCTCAAGATTCTGAAAGGAAGCTAATTATGCGGAAAAGCTTCCAATACCATTCTATCAAAGGAGAGAATGTGCAAATTTTTATAGTTTCAAACCCTTATTCAATTACAATAAAGAAGATGCACACAACAGGGAACATAAACAACATTACAGATACAATAAAAACACATAACACCAAATCTATGTGGGGAAAACCCTTTCAAGAGAAAAACTCCACAGTCCAAAAGCCTGAACAATGTATTATCTGTAAATAAATGACTGCAATACACTTGTAGTGCAAGCCTCTACAGGAGTTTGTCTATGTTACAATTCTGGACAACTACAAAATACAAGTGTTGAATATATAGGAACTTACAATGCATTAATTAGACATTTCTAAAATTGAATGCTAAAAGTTGAAGATGCAACATAAAAAGCGTCAAAACTACTACACATGCATAACGATAAGTTTCCAATTGTCACCACGTGCAATATTGCAATTGCCAATTGTCACTAAACTTGCACATGCAAAACTTGCACCTGCCAAAAAATATAATTGCACCTTTAAAACTCACATTCCATGCAAACTCAACATGAAATAGAAATTTACTTCATGCACAACTCCACTTGTAAACGGTAACTTCCAACTCGACTCCTCAGAAATAAAATTTGCAAGTTGTAACCCACAATGTAACATGGGATAATTATCTAATATAATTTCAATGTTAAATAATTAAATATGCTATAAGAATAAACAAAGGTTGAGACACCTTTTCCTAACATTCGTCCACTTGTTGAACACCTTTGAAGAGCCAACAAAAGTAACATGATTTAATTGCTAGAGGTTGGGAGACCCGTAGACTTTGAACATTGTTTGAACTTATCAGTGCTCACTAACTTTGTCAACGCATCTGCAACATTCGCCAAAATATCAACTTTCTCTAACTTCACCTTTCCATCTTCCACCATATCATGAACAAAATGAAATTGAACATCAATGTGCTTTGTTCTAGCGTGGAAAGTAGGATTCGTTGCCAAGCAAATGACACTCTGATTGTCACAACAAATGTGATCTGTTTTGCATCAAGCCCAACATTTGAACACAAACGCTTAAGCGAAATGGCTTGCTTACAAGTATGAGTAGCTGCCAATTTACTAAGTGTCTGTTGTGGACAAAGCAACTACAACCTACTACTTACTCATCCAATTAATAGCACCACTAAATATTGTGAATATGTCTCCATTGGTGAATCTTTTGCCCAATCAAAATCCACAAACCCACGAATACAAACTGAATGCTGAGGTCCAATAAGATACCCATGAAAACACAGGGCATGCTCAAAAGTACCTTGCAAGTATCTGAAGACTCTCTTAATTACATCTCAATGCACCCGTCTAGGATTAGCCATAAAATGACTTAGGACTCCCACTACTTGGGCAATGTCTGGCCTGGTACAAACCATAACATACATTAAATTGCCTACATCACTAGCATAGGGTACTTTGGTCATGTCCTCCATCTTAGAAGGAGATTTTGGACAATCCACAAAAAAGCTTCGTCCCTTGCAACATAGGAACAACTAACTGTCTACAAACTATCATGCTGAATCTCTCCAACACTGCATTCACATACTTACTCTAACTTAACCAAAACTTTTTGTTAGCTCTATCTAAACTGTTCTCCATCTCCAAGATATACCAAGTTGCACCTAAATTCTTCATTTCAAATTGTGATGACAATTGAGACTTCATATTTGAAATCAAACTCTTCTTTCCCAAAAAACAACACATCATCAACAAACAATGTAATGATGGGAAAACAATCATTAATAGTTTTGTAGTAAACACAACGATCATATTTAGATCTTAGAAATTCCAAACTCAACACAAAGGTGTCAAATTTCTAGTACCATATCATAGGAGATTGCTTTAGACCATACACAAACATTTTCGACTTGTATACCAGACTTTTTTTTACTTTTAACCACATAATGTTCAGGTTGTGACATATAGATTTCTTCCTCCAAGTCACCATGAAGGAAAGTTGTTTCACATCCAACTGCTCCACTTCTAAATCATATGCTATTGCTAGTGATAATAGAAATCAAATAGATGTTAGCTTTGCAAGAGGAGAGAATATCTCACCATAATCTATTCCCTCCACTTGTGAATAACTCTTTGCGACCAACCTTGCTTTATACTTCTCAACATTGCCATCAAGACCAACTTTCTTCTTGAACACCCATTTGCAGCCAACATGTTTGCGTCCTTTAGGCAAGGGCATCAAATCCCATGTATCATTTTTCTTCAATGCAACTATCTCCTCATCCATGGCTTTCATCCAAGAATCTGCACCACTCATACCCATAGCCTCTTGCATAGTCCTTGCTTCATCAATGCTAACAATCAAAACAAAAATACAATTTGAATCCAACAATGAATAACCAAACCTTTTAGGTGAATATCCAAACCTATTAGGTTGTCACCTATCTCTTGTAGACCTCTTGAATTGCCAAGGTCAAAGTTCTTCTTTAGAACTTTTAGAGCTTCTCAAGCTCTCTTCATCATCGGGTCCATTTTGTGCTTCAGGTTCAACTCTTTTAGGACCAAGAAAAAACTGAACCACATCTTTTTTATGTTCTTTTGTAGGTTGTAAAATAGTGGAAGAAGGTTTCATCTCTCTAAAGATAACATTTCGACTATAGAGAATCTTTTCAACCATTGGATCTCAAAGCTTGTACCCTTTCACACCAATACCATAACCGATGAAGATACATTTAACAACTTTGTTTTCCAACTTTGACATTTTCTCCTTTGGCACATAGGCATATGCCTCACAACCAAACACACAAAGATGTCTCAATGAGGGCTTCTTGCTTGACCACACCTCCATAGGTGTCTTCTCAACAAGAACTGATGTAGGAGATTTGTTAATCAGATAACACACAATTGAAACAACTTCAGCCCAAAACTTTTGTTCAAGACCAATTTCACTTAGCATACTCCTAGCCCTCTCCAACAACGTCTCGTTCATCCTCTCTACAACTCCATTGTACTGAGGGGTATATGGAGTTGTCTTATTCTTTTCAATCCCATGTTCTTTACAAGACTTATCGAAATTTGCAAAACAAAACTCACCGCCGTTGTCAGTCCTTAAACACTTAATCTTTCTACCAGTTTGATTTTCTACCAAGGCTTTAAACTCCTTAAATTGACTGAAGACATCATATTTACTTATGAGAAAATAAACAAATATCCTACTGTAATCATTTATGAAAAAAACAAAATATACAAATTTTGATGAAGGAACATTCACAAGACTAAACACATTAGAATGCACATAGTACAAAGCCCTTGAAGATTTGTGAGAACTATGATAAAATTAAACACATTTTTATTTTCCATAAACAGTTTGCAAAAAATGAACTCAAGATTACAATCATCAAGCCCCTCAACAAGGCATTTATTTTTTAGGGTTCTCAAACCCTTTTGACCATGTGACCAAGTCTTTGGTGCCAAAGCATTGTCTTCTCAACATGTAGTTTCATCTCCAAAGCATGAGCACCCTTAGGTACCTAGATAGAAAGCATGACCATTGGAAGTGGATGCAACTTTCTTCTTTGATGTTGGTTCCAATGGTGAGGATAGTGACTCAGAAGTTTTTTTCTTCATCTCCACAAAAAAACCATTGCACTAAACTGTGCATGCATTCAGCTGAAATAGAGTGCCTATCCGAACACCCTTAGCGAGCACCATAGCTCCTCTAGTCATCTTGCATCCTCCATTCGAGAAGATAATTTGCACACACACATAATTCAACTTACTTACAAAAAGAAGGTTTCGTGCCAAACTAGGGATATGTAGGACACCATCGATCCCCTTCACTCTACCATATGGGAATCTTATCTTGACTCTTCCATGGCCAACAATCTTGAAGTGAGAATCATCACCTAGATACACCTTCCCGCCATCATAATTTTCATACTTAGAGAACCAATCTCAACACGAAGTCATGTGGAAAGAGGCACCCTGAGTCTATCAACCACACATCTTGTGATGCATGTGTTGCCAAGGCATCGACAAAAGCATCTACATCATCCTGAAAGGATTTGTTTGATTCTGAATAAGAGAATGCCTTATTTTTCTTCTTTTTCTCCGTACAATCTTTGCGGAAGTGACTAGATTTGCCACAGTTACAACATTCCACCTTGGTCTTAGCAAGAGACTTAGATCTCCCATGGGATTTGGATTCTAACTTTTCTTGCTTCATGTTCTTCTTTTTTCCTTTTTCTTTTGTTTTTTCTCAAACCACTAGAGCATCCTTATCCATTTTAGAAGTTTTCCCTTGCATCTTTTTAGATAACAATGACGCAATCACTTCATCCATCTTGAATGTGGTAGTGGTACTTCCAATAATCGTGGCAAGGTGGTCCCATAAATCCAACAATTAGCACAACAAAGTCATGCAACGATCCTCCTCCATCTTCACACTAACAAAGCTCAATTGGGCAATAAGCATGTTGAATGCATTCAGGTGATCTGTGACAGATCCTGCTTCCTCCATTCGTAGAGAATACATCTTTTGCAAGAACAACTTATTTACCAAGGATTTAGCCTGATAAATCAGTGCAAGTTTGTTCCAAAGAAGTGCAACGATCTTCTCTTCAAGAATGTTTAGAAATATAAAATCAGCTAAACCTAGTCTTATCAAAACCTTATCCTTCTGATCTATCAAATCCTAGTCTTCTTGTTTCAAGCCTGATGATAGTTCCAAAAACAACTGACAACAAATCATAGTCTACTAGCATATCTTCCATCTTGAGCTTCCACAACTCAAATTTTCCTTTGTTAAATTTCTTTATTTCAATTCTACCATATGTGCTTGCCATCTCCTTCCTGCAACAAGGTTAACAATTTTTTTTTGCATCAGGCTCCCACTCAAATAAGATTAGTACAAAAACTCCTTTACACACAATAGGAAATAGAGGTGACCAGGTTCTGCTACCAACTGAAAGGAAGCCAGGTATGCAAAAAAGCTTCCAACACCAATCTATTGGAGGAGAGTGTGCAATTTTTTATAGTTTCAAACCCTTATTCAATTACAATAAAGAAGGTGCACATAATAGGTAACATAAACAACATTAGAGATACAATAAAAACACATAACATCAAATATACGTGGGGAAAACCCTTTCAATAGAAAAATTCCACACTCCAAAAGCTTGAACAATGTATTATTTGTAAACAAATGGTTACAATACACTTGCAGTGCAAGCCTCTACAAAACTTTGTCTGTGTTACAAGTTTGGAGCCAATTCAACAAAATAATGATATCTCAACAATACAACAATCTACAACTCCAAAATACAAGTGCTTAATATATAGGAGCTTACAATGCATTGATTAGAAATTTCTAAAACAAATGCCAAAGGTGGAAGATGCAACCTGGGAAGTGCCAAAACCATTACACATGCATAATGTCAAGTTTTCAATTGTCACCATATGCAATATTGCAACTGCCAATTGTCACTAAACTTGTACATGCAAAAGCAGCGCTTGCCAAAAAATAACTGCACCTCGAAAACTCACATTCCACGCAAACTCAACATGAAATAGATGGGGACCCTCCTCTAATTTGGGCTTTGAACCTCCTTTGAATGGCATTCTCCCTCAGCGCAGCATGTTTGTTGGTGCTGCGTGGGGTTGTGGGGATGGAGACCATGTTCCTCATAAACAAAAATCCTTTTCTGATGCTACTCGTGCCTAGCCCCCTGCTGCTCAGGGTAGGGTTTGGTCTTTGCCTTGTGCCTGTGCCTCTCTTGTTGTGGTCTATGGGCTAGAGGTTGTTGAGAATGAGGATTTTTATATGCGTCAAGGTGTGGTCTGCAGGTTTAATGACTTGTGGCCCTCCCTTTTGGATCTCCATGAGTGAGTTTCCCTTTCCTAGAAACCTATTGTTACTGGACAGATTGACCTCTATCCTAGTGCTAGAGGCTTTTTCTTTGCAACATTTACTTTCCCTGAGGATTGTGACTGAGTGCTTGAGCAGGTGTGGATGTGGGGTGTCCATTCGCTGTTCATTCGACCTTGGTCTCGCTCATTCAACCCTCTTACGAAGCCACTAAATATTAGACCAGTTTTGGTTCATTTGCTGAATCTCTCTCTCTCTCTCTCTAGTTTTGGGAGGATTCTTGTTTTGAAGCTATTGGCAATGCCATTGTCAGTTTTTTGAAGGTGGATTCTACGTCTCAGGATCTTGGGCATACTACGGTGACTCGTATTTTAATCAATTTGGACATCTCCAAGCCTCTCCATGGCGATGTGGTCTTGATGGTGGAGGACAAACCTTGGAAACAACTTCTGGGCTATGAGGGGCTCCCTTTTTTGTGC